>ARYC01000141.1:0-88347 GCA_000711775.1 Oxytricha trifallax | reverse complement strand
GGACAGCCATTACACCCAGACGCTTGCAGCTGTCCAGCAGGGCAGTGAGCAGCTGTAAAGTCACAGTGAAGGAATAGGATGGTAAGCTATAGCTCTATGATTTTATATTACTTTAGTTGATACCAGGTTAAGTCTACCCAACTAGTTGAATGACTAAGCACCTATAGTATACTCTGGCAATCTCGATGCTTAACCATCGTAACATTATACTCCCATTGCAGCAGTCAGACAGCAAGTCAGCCAGAGGTTGGGCACTTATGGCACCATGGCTAGGAATCTCTCAATCACCAAGGAATCCACCAAGAGGCAGCAGTTCTCGATGAGCTTCGTGGCAGCCATCACTAAGGACTAGCTGGTCTCCAGCCAAGTCATCGAGGGAGCATTCGATGCTGTGCTGTTCGAGAACTTCCTCTACCACATCCTGCGCCAGCTGCGCACTGACAAGGACCTTGGCCTGAAGAAGATCGTGCTGCTCATGGACAACGCAGTCATTCACAAGTACTCAGAGGTGTTGGAGACTGCCAGGAAGTTGAAAGTTACTGTCCTGTTCAATGCTGAGTACTCGCCCTGGCTCAACCCAATCGAGCAGTTGTTCTCTTACATAAAGAGGCACCTTCGATAGGAGTAAGAGACAGCAAGTAAGTATGGTAATCTTAACTGCTTGTAGTATTCACTTCGTTAAGCGGCTCTCTGAGATTCTTAAAGGCATGACCAAGAGTGATGTGAGCAAGCTCTGGGCCTTCAGCGTCAAGCAGTGGTGCACCACCATCAGACATGGGTTCGTGTGAGCCAGTGATCAGTGACGATGAGTGGAGTCGCAGGTGCTCTGGCACTAGTCAAGACAAGCATCAATAGCAGTTGAACAGTTAAATTAATTGATTAAAACTTCCCTATTATATATCACGCTTTTAAGTTTAAGTTTAAACTTATCAATCGTCAAACTACCAAAACCTCTCTAATCTCCGCGCATTGCAGAAGTCAAGTCCACCAATACACCAACGATGGTCCAACTGCTTGAGCTACCAATGATGGCACCGATGGATCAAGGATGGAGCAATAGATTTTAGGATCTAGAAGATGAGATTAGATTGCCGATTGGCCTCAACTCAAGCCTATCGACGACGAATCGACATGAAGTGGGCATGCCAGATCAACGCCAATTGACGATGTCAAACGACCATGTAAATCATCGAATTCTTGCCAAACATCTAAATCAAGTACTTAGTTGTTCAAGAAAAATTTGGGGTTTATACTATGGTGCTGAAGACTAAAATCAGCAAATTTTGTAGTAATACACTCTCAATCAACACAGTGGTTTCTATAAGTTGGTCATAATTAAATATTTAATTAATTTCTTAAATTTCCTATTTTTACGTATCTTATCAATAATATATATTCAATTGTCATCAAAATCGTCATCATAATTCTCTTCAAATTGTTCCTCGTCGTAACCTCCTCCAGCACCAACTTCTTCATCGTCATCTATTACTGAATTGTCTTTCTACACTTCTTTAATTGGAGCTTTCTGTTGCTATATGATAGTGTTTTGTTTCAATGTATCAGCTTTATTGCTAATTAAAATCTATCATAGAATTAATATAATGAATATTATTTATTTGCTCTAGACGCTCTTGATAGTGTTATTCATGTTATTTGTACCTTAATTTTAGATAGTCTTAGGCTATGGCTATTGCTGTGTTTTCTGTCCTATTTTGGTGTTATTTTTATTTTTGGGAGAGTAATTGGCTATTTCCTCGTCATCATCGATAATATCATCCTAAATGGAGTCATTTTGGTTTTTAGTCACATTTTTAATGTCTTTGCTTATACTACTTTACTTTAAATCTGTAGCCTTGGTCTTGTTGGTGTTGGTGTTTGGACTTATGAAGTTCTTGAAGTTGAAATCCTTCTAGGCGGCTTGGAATTAGTTTTAGTTTTGTGGCTTCTATTTGTTGGTACTATTCATGTTTGTGTTTCTGCCGTTTGAAGTGGCATTGCCACCAGCTTCCTCCTCTATTATCGAATCTTCCATGACATCGTTTTCGAAATCAGAGTAAGAAATATAGGGAATATTGTAACAAGTATACTTCATTTTCATAGTCATCCTCATAGTTGTCGTCATTCTTCTAGTCCTTGCCTTTCATTGTAGAGTTTTTACTTTGTTACTGAGCTTTTTAGCCCAATACTTTGCTTTGCTAGCTATTCAAAGTAGAGCTGATCTTAATAGAACCGCTAGGCTCTTATTTTATTTTCTGAGTGCCATACTTCTAATCCTTAACTGTCTACTCTGTCGCCTAAAATTGCTTGTTTTTATCACTTATTGTAGTTCTCTGCTTTTAGGATTATTACTACACTTCCACTGATTGCTGCTGGTTTTAGTTGATTTATTGCTTGATATCTCGATTAGCAACGCTTTTAGGTACTACTTACGGCTATGCTTAATTATTCTAAGTCGCATTTGTCTTTGGATTTTGAAGTAGTTTGACATTTTATTTGGCTTAAGGCATTGGGAGCACACTGTGACTTTTTACATTCTTCATTGTATTTCCAATATTGTCTAGAGGTTTTAAGTTGCTCTTCCCTGCTACTAAATTACTGTTTAAACTTGCTTGGCCTCGCTCTTCTTGTTGGTTATCAGGCAAAATAGAGGTGCCAAATTTCTTGCCAGAGTGATTTCGAGAGGTTTTTATCTCGCTATTTGCTCTTTATTGCAAATAAAAGGTGAGTTCATTCTAATCCTTTATATAATATAACTCAAATATGCAATATCCATTGGGTTTCTTGCCAGATCTCTCTTTCTTTTCTTAACTCACACTATCCCTAACATCAATTGGCGGCAATCCATTATCAATTTAGCTCTCAACATTTTCCAAATGCTTCTGCCTCTTCAACAATAGTTTCTCAACTGGCATAAGCTGGGATTTCTATATGATTTTCTTTAAATTTAGGTGATTCTAATAGTCTTTTTCTAGTTTTTTAATTGGCATAGTACTATTGGCATGCATAATTCTGTCTATCATTTTTTGGTTTTCGTCATCAATTCTAGTTGCTTCTCGCTTTCTCAAGGGCATATGTAGGGATTTGAGATGAGAGTTGTTTGTTGAGGATATTTGAGAAAGAAAATGAGAGTTTCCCTGGCGAGTGTTCTGCATGTTTTAATTGTTGGCTGTCAATTGAGACTCATTGGGGTTTTAAACGAGGGAGGAGTGCTGATTAGTAACATCCTGGTTGTTTTGAGTTGCATCTTAAGTTGCATCTGTTTAATTTACTAGTTGCAATTGTTACAGTTACTATGAAATGATAAAGAAAAAAAACATTCCACTTAGAAAAAGTACGAAGTTTTCAAATTTACAGCTAAAATAAATATTTTATCAATACTACAATTATTGTTGCTGCTACACAAGGGCATTCTAAATGACTTGATAATCCTAATCTCCAATTAATGATTTGAGAGTACTTTATTTCCCCTGCGATATCTCAAACAGCTTTTGCATTAATTTTTAATTTGACTTTTTTATCTCTAATATCTTCTCACTGTCATTGAATTCATGGTTCTTATAGATATTATCTAAAATATATGTAAAACTCTTTAAAAATGTTATGCTAAATAGTTCTTTAACTTATTAGAGATAACTCGCATTTTCAATAGTTCATCATCTTCATCTATTACTTTAAGTTTTCCCTATTTCTTTAGCTCTAATTCTTTTTTCATTGATTTCAGTTTCTTTTGGTGCAACTCATAGTTTCTACATAAAATAATATTGTATAAAAATAACTGATTTACGAAATCTGAGCAATTAATTGCAATATTGATCTTTATATGGTTTATGAAAGTGTCAATTGAATAAACACATAAAATTAGTAAAAATCTCCTGGGATATGAACTTACTGGAAGTGATCAAGTGCGTCTATGATATTTTTATTTACAAAGCGTGATGCATTCATTTTTAATAGAAATTATTGTAAATTAACTCTTTAATTATTAATCTTTTCCCAAATTTTATGCTTAATACTGTTTTACTCACATTTTGACATCAAATTATAATAAACCATATCAATCATTTAATTGATATTAATTTACTTTATAAATCTTTTGAAATAAGTTTAGTTAATATTCGTTATTAATCAAATTATAAATTGATAGTTGAAAATGCAAACTAATTCTTCAGATTAGTAACAATCTCCCACAAGAGACATCACAGACTTCAAAACTATACTAACTATCTAAAACAGATCACCTCTGTTCATTAATCAATCTAAATTAACATTACATCAGCAGAATTAAATAAAGATTAAAGATTATTAGTAATAAAAATAAGAGTCACCATAGTAAAAACTTTCTCATAGATCTAATTCATCAGGGAATTCATCGTTTATTTTATGTATAGGAATAAATTCTTATAATTTCTAAATTACTATCGTTTACCAGCTCATCGATTGATTAATCATTCGATGGAGTCATTGAAAAAAGTACACTCCTAGCAAAATTGGATGAGATGACAAAGGCAATTGATATCTATAAAGAAATTAAGTAAAAATAATCATATAACAACACAGCAAGCAGTAGCTCATAACTCTAAGCAAAAATACAGATGTAAAAATAGTCTGGAGTGCCAACTAATGGATTGTAAAGAAATCAAAGTTAGGGCACAATTAAAAATATCAGTTGTGGTTAAACATCCACTAATATTACACCGAGAGGAATTTCTAAATTAGATCTTGATAAAGTACTCCAAACAAAACTTGAAGAAAAATCTGTGCAACATTTTCTCAATAAATAAGAGACTTTCAATGAGTTAGGTCATAAGTAATCAGTTTAATAGTTTGACTAAATAAATTAATAGAGAGAAGAAGAATCTATAAAAGATGACCCCTATATTTTGACACAAACTCAAAGATCAGATAATTCACAATAAATATAGGACTATCATGAAAACATGTTTATACAATCCAAGTCAAGTTTGGCTTTTGAGATTTAAAGTTTGAATTCACAGAGAAATTACTAGCCAGATTAAACCAATAATAGTGGGCTCTAGATGTACTTAGATGCTTCAATTTCACCAAGATTCAATTAATAAAAAGAAATTAATGAGTTTTAATCGTAAACATCAAAGCCAGTGTTAATGGGAGGATCTTTTGTTGAATAACAAAATTTTGTACCATGTGTAACTTAAGAAAAAGAAGATTTCAAGAAATTCGATTAATTCATTCAAACTTTAACTCTTGAGAAATTAGATGAAGAAGTTTAATGCGATGTGGAGTACCAAGAACAATCAGATTTTATAGAAAAACATAAGTTTTAGCTTCAAACTTTTGAAGAGATGTTAGCTCTCTTAAAACATTAACTTGCTCTTTAGTAAGAGTCTGAATCAGATTTAAGGTCTTAAATTACTAAAATGATTGATGAAATAGAAGATTTATCAAGAGAAAAGCATTAATCTATAAACAGAGAGTAAGGTCTATTGATGTAAACTGAACAGCTAGTCAAGGTGATTGAGGAGCAAACTTAAGAATTAAAGGAGAGAGATATTCAGCTTAGAAAAATGCAAGAATTTGAGCATAATTACTACGAACTACAAAGATTGTAAAATGAGCAGTAGTAATACCTGGTGCCTTAGATAGAGCTTGAAAAGATGCAGGATAGATACGAAGGGGAAAAAGAAAACATGTTCAGACAAATTGATGAGCTTTAAGAAAAACTGGCTACAGAATTTAACAAGAAACGGTAGATTAAAAAGGAGCATGAAGATAAGGTTGTTGAACTAAATGAAGAAATTGTTTATTATAAGGGGAAAAATGTTGAACTCAAGGATCTGTTAGCAAAATGTACAGATTAACTAAAAGAGTTTGAAAGTCTCAATTTGATGAGAAATGATGTCATAGAGAAGCTTGAAAAGGAAAACGCTTTTCTTAAGTCATAACTTAGATAAAATAATATAGGTCCACTCCCTTTAACTAAGTAAATCTAGATCAATCAATTTATTAATGAAGACTCCTACTCACCAATGAAATAGGTTTAACCAGTAAGAAAAAGCTCTCAAACTGAGAGTGAATACGTGAAGGTCTGCGATGAAACTAAAGATTAAAATCCTCTTTAATCTTCATTCAAACCCCTAAAATATCTATAATACCTTTTTATTAAACGAAATATGGCATAATTTTAAGTTAACTTAACTTTATTTAAATTTTCTATAATTTTTTATAAATAAAAACTCTTATAATTCTTATACAGTTTATAATTATCTTTATTTATAAAATATTTAATATTCCTTTATTCTATGTAACAACTTAGACCACTCCTGCAAAAGAGGACAAAAGTTTCAGTTTGCACTTGTAATAAGTAAATTGTGAGAGATCCAGGTAAATGAGTAGGGATATAAGTGGGATGTCAGAAAGACCTCAAGATTTAAAAGACTCTCTTTTAAGCTAAGAAGCCTCATTACATTAATAGAAATTTGATAAAGAGCAGCTACTTCCACAAATATACGTCTTAAACTCCCTTGACTAGTCCAATAATGAGTCAAGAATAGTGGATCAAATAAGTGAAAATAGTCAATTAATTGACATTAGATAGAGTCAAGGTGGGACTTTGTACATGAGTGAGAGAAAGCAAGGTCATATGCAGAGGAGAAATGAAGTCAATCATGAAATAGTTGACACTCAGAAACTAGTTAACGGTCAAATTAATTACAGAAACGTTGTGTACAGTCAGAAACAGACACCAAAGACATAAAATAATGGCTAAATTTAGTTTGATCTACCGAAGTAAAGTAGCTATCAAGTTATACATTAGAACTAGGATGAATTCAAAGAAGCCCAAGAAAAAGCTCATAATATTAACAACTCTAAACATTTATTCACAAATAATAACTTCTGAGATTAAATTTTATCCAATAAACTATAATATTACATATAATTATACATATTATCAGTTTATGATTCACCTGAATAACTTTGAGGAGAGAGGCAAGAATGAAAAAATTAACAATCATATTGAGGCCTAAAACGACCTGAATACCCCTTAACAATCAATAAGTTAATATGACAAGCAATATCAAAGGAGAAGAAATGAAAATCAATTTTTGTCTCCAAATTAACGATAAATTAATACAAATGGGTACGAATAAAAAACCTTAAAACTAAAAATTAAATATATAAATTATTACCTATGTATTCTTTGATAAATGCAAATTAAATATAAATTGGAAAAGTTTAATTTCTTTAACTTAAAATATTAATCAACCTTCAATAAAATGCATAATATTGTAAATTTAATTAGTTATTTCTATAGTAAGCAGTATTACATGTGAACAAGAAAAAAAGATTAATCAGTATATATTATATTAGATATGATAAGTTCTGTTTTTTGGAATATCTGAAAATGAAGTATGCAAACAAAAAAGGGTTAAAACTAAGATCTTAGATATATTAATTTGTTAATTACATTTAAGTTATTTATATTTTTTTGATACTTTTAATGTCTAGTACTTAAATTTTGGAGTAAATTTTGGAGTTTAAATGCGATCCATATAAAATGTCTTTTGGTGATCTAAGATAGCCCTTAATTATAAAAATTATAAATGATTAAGTGTTTTTAAATAATTTATTTTAACGATCCTTATAGCCATTCAGAAGTAAAAATTTCAGCTTAAAGATATAAGCAAGCATTTAATAAAGAAAATGGTTAAATTAAAGAAGAGTTTTACTCTCGCCCACATCAACTTGACATGAGTCCTGCAGCTCAATCTACAAGGACCAATTTGCATAAATATGATGGAAATTATTGGATGCCCCCCACATACCTGGAATTTTTTTTAATTCCAGTTTTAAATTTGAATTCCAGTTTAAAACTGGAATACCAGTTTTAAATCTGGAACTTTTTTTAAACCTGGAATTCCAGATCTGAGAAAAATGTTCCAGATTTAAATCTGGAACATCAGATTTAAAACTAGTATATATCAGACACAACTATGAAATTTGCTTTAAAATTTTTTTAATAAATTTTGACATTTTTTTATTTTTTATATTTTTAATTAGATTATTCTAAATTATAATATTTTTTAAAAAATTTTCAACTGAGTAGGTATTTTTTTATCTTAATATTACTTTCAATTTGTATATATTATTATTTAAAAAATTAATTTTAAAGTATAAAATTATGATTTATAAGATAATAAGTCTTTTTAATAAATGAAAATTAATTGAAAATATAATGCAAATATTAATATAAAAAATATATCATTTTAATAAAAAAGTTACTTTTGACATTCAAATGCATTTAGTGATGGTTAAAAAGTCTATAGACTTTTACTGCAAGTTTGAGTGTTTTATTAATATATATTTAGCATTTAATTGAAATTCTATATGCAACCAAATTTCAAATTTTAGTTAAGGATTATTTTTAAAATAATTACAATACATTACAAAGTTATTAATAGGTGGTAAAATTTACAAACTATTAATGATTACAGAAAAAGATTTAATTTTTTGGATTAGATCGCTAAATATATAATTAATAAATTATAAATGTGTATTTCTTTATTATATACCATTAAAATTTAAACAGTCTTTAATAAATGGGGTTTTATATAATTCTATTACTATGTCAAAGTTATTTATAAAAGATTTATAAAAAAACAACTGATAATTAATATATAAAAAAATATTATAAAATAAAGGGTAGGAATGTTTTTAGAAAAAATTTTTTATTTTTATAATAGTACCTATTAAAATATGCAAAATTTTGAAGATTCATAAATGGCAAATATACTATTTCATCAAGAATAATAGATTTGATTATTTATATATAGAAGATATATTTTAGAGTTTTTTCTAAAAATAAATAATAATTGGAAATAATAAAATTTAAAAATTTTATTGATAAATATTAATTGGAAAAAAATATATTTTTTTTTGAAAAAATAAAAATTATTTGAATGAGGTTCCAGATCTGGAAAAAAAATTCCAGATTTATATCTGGAATTCCAGATCTAAATCTGGAATAAATAATTTTTTTTTTGATTCCAGATTTAAAACTGGAATTTTTTTTCCAGATCTGGAATTCAAATTTAAAACTGGAATTTAAAAAAATTCCAGGTATGTGGGGGGCATCCAAATTATTAAAACAGAAACATCCCACAATTCTAAAACACTACTCATTAATAAGAATTTTCAAGCTAGCCAATGCAAACTGGCTACCCCTTAAAACCTGTGTTAAATTTGAATCACTAGAAAAACATGCCCTCTTAACCTTAAACTTTCTAAAAACACTTATAGTAGCACTTCAATGAAGGCAGAGGGTTCTTGAGTCCACAGCAATCCTCTGGCAGCACTTACTCCTTGCTATCTTCAGCCAGATAAAATTACTAGTCTAGTGACAATGAAAGTTCAAGTGGCCTTAGTCATAGAAGTAACACGAATACTATTTAATACAATGAGACTGGTAAATTCTCTAGAAACGCTTAACTTCAGCAGTAAAATTCAGTTACTTCAAACAGAAGCTAAAATACTCATAATGAAAGATCCGCTTTTAAAGTACTAAGTGATGAAATGAATAGACCCTCAATGGAACCAGTTTAGAAGCAAAAAGAAATTTGTAGCAAAGTTTTGTCACCCAATGCATCTCATGGCTATGAAAATAGCGATTAAAGTTTATTAACAAGTCCCTCTGAATATAACTACAGTTCAAAGAGTAAATCAAGAAAGCCATTTGAATATGTTGTAGCTAACAGCAATAAGATCTAAGATAAAGATAGCTAATTATATGGAAATATTCATTATATAAAAAGAGAGAAAATTATTTGATTCAAAATTGGAAAAGCAATAAGAGATAATAGTATTAAATTAAAATAAAAAAATCGATACAAACAACAGCAATTAAAGCTAAGTAAAATTGAGAAAAAAAAGAATTGTCAATTCTTGTTCTTTTCGTTTGTTACTATAAATATATTTTTATTCTTATTTACACTATTTGTTTTCAATGTTGATGATCTTTCGTTTTGACCACTTCCAAGATAAATTTCTCAAATTTTTCAATCTAATTTTAAGAAAAATAACAAAAGAAGTTTGTTTTTTTTAAAGATTGTTATCTGAAAAGCTATTATCTGCCATATTGATGTCTTGCACTGAAAAAGTGCTTGATACTTCTTTCTATGGAATTATGCAATTTTAACTGTTATTTTGGGTATTGACTGTACTTTAAGATAGATTGTTAGCATTGACTTAGTCTTATTATGAGTTTATCAGTATGACGCTTGATTATTCTAAGAGTGGATGAGTTGAGGTATTCTCTATCTAAATTTATTTATCTTATGATTGATTTGTTTATTCGCTAGTCAAAGGCCTTTTTAGGTTTTGATTCGAGATTGAGCTCTAATTTAAATTTTGAACTCTATTTATAGTAAGTGAAGTTGACTCTTTTTAGAAAGTTCTGCTTGGACTGCCTGCCTTGCTTGGACTAACTCTCCTCCTATCTCTACTGGGAGATTTTCTTCTGGTACTGCTATTTATGGGACTCTTAGATTTAGACTTTGAATTTAGTCGACCACTGGCACCAGCTCCTCGTCTAAAAGTTGTACCTCTATCTTCCCTCGATCTTTCATTTTAAGTTGCTCCAGTAGCATTCGTATTGCCTAATCGACTTGTAGAAGTTAACTTTTTAGGGGAAGAGAAATTATTTGTGCCTCTATTCGCTGCGTTTCTATTTCTTGGTACATCAAAATCTGAGAGGTTATCGTGAATTGAAGCAGTGTTGTTATTTTTGCATTCTCTATTGTTTCTGCTTGATGCTTCACCACGCTTATTCCAAGTAGAGTTGTTGTTATTATCACTCATGTAATTATGCTTGTTGTTATTTGAGGCTGCGCTTATATTACCATCATCTTCATCTGGTTTACCTGAAGGTTTGCCATAGTTCTCATTAACTTTAATTGAAAAAAAGATAATCAATAGTTTACTTTTTTCAAGGGATGCGCATTGATAGGGACAAAGAAACTTCTCTCAATTTAATCTAGTTCTTTTGCAATTACCATCATCTTGTTTATGTAGTTTCTTCTCTCATAGTCTTCATCTGAAACTTTACCATACTTATCGTATAAATAGTCCATTTAAAGTAATAACTTATATACTTTTATTATACTGTCTCTGAATATATTCTATGTCTTTCAACTCACAGTCATCAATATTCCTAAACATAACGAATCGCTCTTTGCTAATGCCCTTTATTTTCTGCTAAGCCTCATTCCCCGCTTTCCCATCTTAATCAAAGATATATTTGCAGAGCCCGTTGTTCCAAGCTTGCATCTTATTCGAGATAATTTTATTCATTTAGAAGTACCCTTTTATGTGGCCATTCCCATACAATCCACTTCTGTCATTTTCCACTATCACATTCTTGCTTGCATAAATATCTCCATTACATAGATCTATACCGTTGTTCATACAACCTTTTATGATATTTTGTTCAAAGACACAACCACTGCCTGTTAAAATAACTAAGCCTGAACCTACTGACCTCCCTATGAAGTTATGGACCATTTTAACTCTGGATTTCTCTTTCATTATCACATTAGCATAAAATTTGAAAATAAATTCCATTTAAAGAATGAAGCTATCTTAAAAATTGTAAAGTAAGCATTCTTATTCTCAATAATTTCATTATTTTCAACAAAGACTTCACTCTCAGTATGAAAGTAAAGTCCAGCTCTTTTATTTTAGTAAATCTTATTATTGATAATTTCAACTTTTTAAGCGTTGGTGACTTCTATGCCAGAAAAATGATTCTCCCAGATTTCATTCCTGAATATTCTAGCATCATTAGTCATTAGAATGTAGATTCCAGATTTATCGCAATTGTGGATTTTATTCTTTACTAATCAACACCAAAAACCCCTTCAGCAGGTTTATTGAGTTTTTTATTGATAAATTATAATTTTATGAGACTTAAGACTTAAATCATACTTTAAAAAACTTGAACTTATTCTTTATTTTTATCACTTAATTTTAATATAATAATATCTTATTAATAAATAATAATTTGATTTAAACATTAACTTTATTTCCTTCATTTTCTATAAAAAGGTAAATTAGATATGGTTAAATATTAATAATCTATAATTTTTATTAAAGAATTTATAGGGATAGTTAAATGTGCAAGAGGCATTAGTTCTGACATCAATACCACATCCTGTCGAACCATAAATATGATTGTCTTCAGCAAGTATCCTTGCCCCTTTTCCAGTCACCATAACCCCTGACCCAATAGACCCACAAATGACGTTTCTTACTAGTTTAGTATGAGACCTTGGGTTACAGAAAACAACAGTTCCACACTCACTAAGCATATCACATTCTTCAATAGTGCACCTACCTTCTTTTATGTACACTGCAAATTTGTTCTCCTGTGAAAACCTACTACCAGCTCCCCCTCTACTTCCATAATCATCGTCATCGTCTCTTCTTCCTCTAAAACGAGGAGTTCCCCCTTCTCTATCTCCACCTCCTCTTCCATTCCGGTCACCATCTCTATCTCTGCCACGATCTTCATTTACTCTCAAATCTCGTTCAGAAACATTAGTGCCACTCTTTTGAGTCATGTCATTTGCAGTATTTGAAGCCATAGTATTCACTCCACAAGTTGTAGGGTCAACCTTGCTCCCATCTAATCTTCTAATTGTAAACCCTTTAATCAGACAGCCTTCAGCGTTAGCGCTGCAAGTAATAACGTTTTGGAGACTTGACCTATAAATATTAATCTTGAATTCCAAATACTAATTAGAGAAGTAGATCTAAGAATTTTTGCCAAATTATAATCTCTACATATCCACTTGAAATTAGAATGATCTATTTATCAATAACCAAACTCTCATTATAAACTCCTGCTGCAACCACGACTTTATCATTATCTTTAGCAATATCAATTGCATCCTATATTCTTCTAAAAGAATTGGAACCTAAATAGTCAACGAAATGCACATAGAACGTCTTCCTATCTCTTGTATTAACTGTATTCGAACCTTCATCTCCTTGACAATAGTAAACTTTGAGTTTAATTTATGATTTTTATGAGTATATTCTCTCTATTATAAAAATAAATTGTAATTTACTTAGATTGTTCATACTTTTCTCTGACCAGTGGATTGAAAACATAAGTGTTAAAGAGTGTCTCAACTCTCCACTATCTACTAAGAGTCTCATTTAAACGTTTCTCCAATCGGAAATTATCATATTCCAGGTCTTTAAGTCTAGAGAGAAGCATCTATATCTAATAGTTGTCTATCGGAGAAACTTGGTTAACAGCTTGCTACTAAGTATTTGTGAATTACAACTGTAACTTGTTTGTGGAATTTGTAGTTGCAATTTAAGTATGTTAATCTTAGTTATTTTGTGCGGTATTTGCCTTTTATCTCTAATCACTAGGGTTCACATGAGAATTTTAGTTCACTGATGCAGTGTTATTATTTACAAGATCATCTGTCTAAGGTACTCCATTTTCCTCTTCGTCATTAAATCTAGTGATGGTACCATCATCGTCTTGCATGTCTCCACAATGAGTTGCAAGCTCCTTTCCAAGATCGATATTTATCTCATCTTCTGCATTTGTGAATTGACCATCGTTTCTTAGCAAATCTTTTGATTCTTCCGTTCCAATAACTCCACTTGAGCTCATCAACATATTTCCACTCATCTAACTCATTAAGAACTATAATATATAAAAAAGAACATATAAATATAAGCATTATTTTAGTTCTAGAGATTTATGTGTGGATCACTAATCTAAGTCTACATCATCTACTAAAAGTTGCCCATTAAAACTAAAACATAATTATTGAAAGTAAAAGGTTTATTATCGGATCATTTGAAGGGCAGTAGGATCCCCCATTTGAGCAGCAGCTAGCACCTAAGAACTTAACTATTACTACTGCTGCATATTTTACTATTACTAGTAGTAGTATTGCATATTTTAATGATTCATGTGATGATGCATCTAATTGTTAACTCCTACTCCCATTCCAGTTCCATGCATGTACATATTCCCATAAGCGTTTTGCTGTTGCTGTACTGTTGTAGGTTACTAGGCTGTAGTGCTTAATTACTGACCTTATGTCGACTGTGAAGTGTAGTAAGCCTGTGCAGCTGCTGATGTCTGTTGAGCAGGATTGTAGTAATAAGCTGTTGAAGAAGCAGCAGAGGTAGCTAAAGGCTGAGTTTGCTGTTATTATTAGTCTAAACCTATAGATTAGGTTAGTTTTGTAATGTCGTCCATTCTGTAATTTTAAATTTTAATATTTTGCGGTTTCTTGAGGCTGAAATATTAAATTACTAAATATAAAACTTAAAGGGCAAGAATTCTTATTTATCTGTTTATTAAAAGTCCAATATGAGGATTAAAATATTCATCATATTCAATGATTGATATATAAAAATAAATACCTCAAATATATACTGGTTTAAATAATAAGCGTATCTTAAATTTGCACCTGGAAGCAATTTGTTATAATAAAAATAAAACTAGACTTAGAATTTGAAAATCTTCAAGATGAAATGTTATAGTTACGATTCAACAGCTATCTAAAGAAAAACGAAGATGGATGTTTTAAGGTTTTTATTTTGGAACAAGAACCAATAGAAATTTAGAATTTAAACAGATTAAAAGCATTTAGTTTATCAATAGCAAAATAATATGGATATTTAACCAGAATCTTTTAATCACTCAAATACTCAATAATTATTATAATTATAAAACTAACTATTAATTTTGTTCATTTTATTATTAATTAAGGTGTGGGATCAAATGTGCTTCTCAATTCCTAATATTAATTATAAATATTCAAAGGATTATCGTATTATTAGATATCATCATGCACTGACAGCTATGCAATTGAAATAAAGCATTTTTTATTTACGATACTTATAATCAAAATGTTTTTTAATCTTTCACTTTGAATCAAATACCTCCCTATATATTGAAAATAGATTAGAATTTATTAGATATACTGGAGGAAGAGAAACTTTATTAAATTGGAATAAGATCAAATTTTTATGTAGACACTACTTTAATGGATACCCACAGTTCATTAAGTTTTAAAATTATAAGGAAATATTGCGATTGGTATCCTAGGTTCCAGAATAAAGTAAAAAACTGGGACCTACATTTCTACCACAAATTAAAATTTAAATCATTTATTTATAAAAGTATAGACAGGATCAACATTTTTGAGTAAACAGTTTTGTAAATTCTTTAGAAAATTAAAAAGTACAAACTTTTAATTTTCCATAATTCACTTTAAGGTTTCTTTCCTTAAATTGATATTAAAATTAAGAACTTTAATTGAAAATTAATTATAAAATTAAAGACATATCTTAAATAATAATATACTCGTTTTACTTTTATATAAGTGAGTAAATTTTAAATTATATTTAATACGTTTTTTTGAACTTTTTATATTTAAAAAAAATATTTCACTAATATGGAAATCAATTAAGTTAATAATTATTTTTAGAAAAATTTCTTTAATTTTAGTATTTATTTGTTATGTTATTATTAAGAAAAAAATATTGAAAGTATATTATGGAAAGCGATTATTTTTGTTTTATTTTTAAAGAGTTGCAAAAACTTATCTTAGTTCTATGTAATAATGTTTATGATTTTTAAAAAAATAAATGATATTTATATAAAAATTGGTGGCGGTAAAGGTACAAACCTAAAGTAAAAATCTAGGATTAACTATACTATGTTGGGGATAATCCTAAAAAATTCTAATTCAGTGCTCCAAAGTATCAAAATAAAAGTATATATTTAATAGTACAATCATTCTTATTGTGTTTAGTAACTTTAATATTCATTGAATTCTTAATAGCCTTCTCTCGATGTTCATAAAAATATTTTAACATTTGATAAGGATAGTTTAGAATTCAGTATTTTCACTAATGATTAGCAATATGTGGACACATAAATAGAAGTTACTCTCACTATCAAAATTATTTAAATTAATAATTATCTATCAAAATACTTACAATTAGATCTTTTAATAATATAGAGCTTTATCATACAAGGAAATTCAAAGTTGTAATATATAATGTTATTTGATTATTAACTTCAAACAATCGTTTATTATATTATTTTTTTAAATAAATTTTTTATAACCATCTATATTTTAAACAAATTATTATACTTAGCTTTTATTAGTTATATCTCCATTTTAGAATTCTAATTTAATTGGACATTTCTTATATATAACATGGGGATAAAAACTAATCCACTTCTATATAATTTCTATTGATAATGTGATTAAATTGTTATATGATTATGGAGTATCTGGATATGGAGCATTTTATTATCTATAAAAATATAATAATTTAATTTGCTGATCCCACAACCTGTTTCACTTAGAAGCAATTACCTATAATGATTGAAGGAGAGATAGGTGATAATTATCATACTACTTCTATTGAAGTTTATTTAATAAAATTAACTAAAATATTTAATAAAAAATTCACATTAATTTGAAGAGAAAAAAATTAATGAAAATAATTTAATGAGGGTAAAATAAAGTATAAATAAATGTTTTATTTTTATTATTAAATATATCTCTTCCCTATTATATTTAATATATTTCTAAAATTTAAAGTTGACAGTAATCAAAACTTGATTTTTGGCGGAATGAGATATCTTGGTCCATACTCCACCTATGCTTTCATTTTTATGTTTTTATAATTATTAATATATATTATTCTATTTTTTCATTGGGTTTTATTTTAATTCTCCTGCAAAATCCATTATTCAATATTTATAATTTAATAAAAGCTTGATATTATTGATATATTATCCAGATTGAAATGGTTAAATGTTTATTACTTGGCAAATCAATATAAGTTATAATTATTATATTAAATCATTACGACTTTTAATAATAATGAAATATAAATTTGTATTATGTTTTGTGAGTGCTGTAACCACATATAATACTTATTTTGAATGAGTGCTTGACATAGAAGAATGGAATGGTTATATTGTAGCAGCTATAAAAACTAGACCGTTTACGATAAATGGAGCAACTGCATTTTCATAAATATTTATATCCCTCAGTGCTGTTCATATTAATTTAAATTTTAACAAGCCCATAATTCATTTATTTTAGATGTATGAAACATAAAATTTATATAAAATCATGGCTTAATTTAAAGGGGAATAACTTTTAATGAAGTTTAATACTGAGAGAGGTATTAGCAACTTCAAATTGATAGTAGTGTCTATTAAATCATTTTTTGTGCTTTAATTAATCAAATTATTTAAAATAGTGGAAACACTTTTATTATAAGGTCAATGTATGAAGTTTTTATTAAAAAATATAACTTTTTAAAGTCCAATATTTTAATATTTAAAGATTTTGGAAATGGGTCTGGAAAATAACATCATTAAATTATAATGATTGCTTTTGATTTGGATGTTATACAATCAATAAATTATTTGATTTAAATAATTTTTTTTAATGTTTATAATTTGCTTTAGGAAGCTTTTAATTAATTTTAAAGATAATTAATAAAATAAAATTTAGTACGGTTTTATATCGCTTAAATGCTATTTTTTAATTATATCTTTATTTTAATTCTCAATTTTCAATAAATTGTCAATTTTTAATTTAACTTTTTAGCTAAAAGTAAGAGTTTTGATAGTATTAAACAGCTAAGTAGATTATCATAAAATGTAGTAATTTATATTTAAATTTATTTTGAATGGGTGAGGGAGATATCTTAAAGTGGTCCTGGCTTTGCTTATTTCGATTATCAAAGCATCCGACTCTTCAATAAACTTTTCTATTTTTAAAAATGATTTAAATTTATTTTTTAATTTAATTAATTTCATATTATTATTATGTTTAATGGCAACAGCATAATGGCTGCTGGTCTTCAAGGAGATACTAGTGATCTTTCTTAATAGAACTTAATTTTGTAACATAATTATTCATTTTTAATTAATATAACAGTATATTCTCAATAATTCTTACTATTTTTAATTATTATTTATTTAAACTACTTAAAATATATCAATATTATTAAATTACTATTTTATTATATTTATCTTTTTTAATTTATTCCATTAAGCTAAAAAGAATTTATTTGGCTTAAATTTATTTGAATGCTTTAAAGAATTGATTATGTATTTGCGAATCAATACATTAAGATATACTCATCTGGTAGTTTGAATTAGGCGGGTTAAAAATATATCTAAAAATCTTAAAAAATTATTTCAAATTTACTTTTTGATTATGTTTGCAAAAATACAAATTAAATCTAGTTTTTTCATTATTTTCATTTAAAAAAAATTAAAAGGGTCTATAACCAGAATATATTGATATGACTCCTGCTGAGGATTAAAACCCTAAAACCCTTAATATGTTAATTTAATTTTATAGTGAAATAATGATTATTTTAATGTAATTTATTTAAGGTACACATATTGGTGTATTTTCATAGAGGTATCATACTTAAATGGATCTTGGTTTTTGATTATTTGTATGGATGCATATTTAAAAATTACATTGTTATTTTATAAGATGTTTATCGATGGGAAGCCCAAGATAGTACCAAAATATAAAGCAGATATATAAAATAAAATATATTTTTAGTACACTGCTGCTGGATTTTTCACTTACAATATGTTAACAGCAAGTTTAGTTGACCTATACTATTAAAATTCATATTAATATAATTAAAATTTGAAATAAATTTGTTAGTAGATTGAGTAGAAAACCTATATTAGATTTACTAATTAAGGTTTTCCACTTCATTAAGGCAACTTAGGGTAAGTAAGGAGTATGAAATTATAATGGTTGATAGTCATCACAGAGTAGTTCAATTTAAAATTTCTTTACTCTTTTATTCTTAGCATTAAAGTTTCTATAATAAAGAATCAATTGCCTTAGATCTAGTTTCCACTTTAATATTGAGCTGAATGAATGAGGTACAAATAATTATGGAAAACTATCGAATAAAGCAACTTTAAGAAATTTTCTGCCACAACAGATTAGAATACTTAAGCTACCAACCTAAATGATTTGATTACATTCTAAATAATGGGAGATTTTTACATCAATTTTGCAATTTCTTTTATAATAATGAACTCTCAAATTCTGTTTCTAATTTTTCAAATAGTGGGCTCATTAAGTGATTCCATCTTGAAGAACATAGATTTATTCTTATGTCTCACTATTTATTTAGTAGTTTAATTAATTATAAAGTAGTGAAGTAATTTTTTTTAATAAAATAAGTATTAACTAAATAAATTTTAATTATTAATAAAATTTAAGATAAAATTTTGATAAGAATTTCTTTTATTTTTCTTTTTATAATATGAAAAAATATTATGTGATTTAAATTGTAAAAAAAATATTGAAAGTCACTCTTAATAAAAAGAAAAAAGATTAAAAATAAAATAATAATATCATTTAATATAATAATTCCTAATAATTTTAAAAATTAAATTTCAATATATACTAAACTTAAAATGTAACATCTACTGAATTGTACTAATGCTCCGGAGTTGCCTACACAGACAGTAAGCTATATTTTATATATGATATATTTTTCTAAATAATCTATTCGTATTTCTTGTCAATATGGATCCTTCTTCAAAGTTTAATAAAATAATGATGATATTCTCAAAATAATCCTGTTATAGTTATTTACTTTTATTAAAATGTATTTTTATATTGTATTTTAAAATCTTATTCAAATAATATTAAACTGCTAATTAATAAGTATAATAGATTCATTGCATGGCCTTTAACATCTTTTTATACGTCAGTAACCCAATTAATATTGCATTAATATCCAAATAAATATGCTTTTTCAAATATTCATTTTAATTATAAAATAATTAATAACAAATTATTCACAAAAAATTATTTATAAGAAATTGAATATAGTATAAATAAATTTTTCATCTAAATATATTTAAAAGATAATAAATACATAATTGATGGCTATCAATATCTTAAATTTATACTTATACAATAAAATCTAAATTTTTTTTAGAATTAACATATTTAAAATGAAAATGATGAGAATTTTATTTCTTCAAAAATATTATATTCTGGTCCGATAAGTTGTCCATACTGGAATTGGTGGATCTTCAGAAGGTTTTTACTTTGTAGGATCAGCTTATGACATTAATCACATTTAGTTAAAATTAAAATATCTCCGATAAAAAAAATAAAATAAATTATCGTAAAATAATTTTATTTTCACTTATATTACTCGAAGTTGTAAATGTATTTAGCATCAAATATGCTAAAAAAAAAATTGCTAATGATATATAATTTTGATAAAAAAGCATAGGTCACATGATAAACTAAAAGTTTTGTCAACAAAATATTTTCAATTTATTTTGTTTGCCTAATTTCATATTAAAAGATCATTTCCTAATGTACTATTGATATGGACTTACAACTTATAATGTATCTAAAAAAGAAACATAACTTGGTTTGATAGTCTTTGGAATCAAATGTATGATTGCTTCTTTCATATACAAATAAATTCCCATGAAACAAGGAATATAATATCTTTTAAATCGTATATTTAATTTAATTTCAAATAAGGTAATATTTTCAGAATTTGAATCAATTTAAATCTCAGAAATACAAAAGTGAAATATATAAACACGATTAAATTTATTAATTAAAACCTAGATTTGAGAATTATTTTGGTTTTGCTTCTTGAAATCTCGCTGAGTCCTCTCATTTCTTAGTACATCTCGTAGTTAGGTCTATTGGATATCGCATATTTTCTGCTCTTACTGTAGAATAAGTCGGTACCATATCTAGCATCGTGATATTCTAAGATTCCCGTAAGATTTGTAGCTGTTGCAGTGAATTAGTGTCATATTATCGTGTTTTGTAAGTTGAATGCGGTGTCTCACAGTATACTGTATATTTCAACACAAAACTGTAAAATATAGAATCTAAATTTTATATATGCATTTTCGCATATAATTTGTTGCTGTGACCCTATATCTTACATACTATTTCTTGAATATATCAGTATATGCTAAAATTAAAACACTTTCGTGTAAATTGAATTCTCTCTAAAGAAATATGTTTTTGCTAAAGCAAAAACATTTTAGCATATACTGATATATTCAAGAAATAGTATGTAAGATATAGGGTCACAGCAACAAATTATATGCGAAAATGCATATATAAAATTTAGATTCTATATTTTACAGTTTTGTGTTGAAATATACAGTATACTGTGAGACACCGCATTCAACTTACAAAACACGATAATATGACACTAATTCACTGCAACAGCTACAAATCTTACGGGAATCTTAGAATATCACGATGCTAGATATGGTACCGACTTATTCTACAGTAAGAGCAGAAAATATGCGATATCCAATCGACCTAACTACGAGATGTACTAAGAAATGAGAGGACTCAGCGAGATTTCAAGAAGCAAAACCAAAATAATTCTCAAATCTAGGTTTTAATTAATAAATTTAATCGTGTTTATATATTTCACTTTTGTATTTCTGAGATTTAAATTGATTCAAATTCTGAAAATATTACCTTTACATTAATACATTTCAATGTAATAAAAATTTTAATTCATTGTCTAAACTCAATATAATCCCGCTTCAAAGAATTAAACTTTGATAAGTTTATGCAAATAACAAATTTTTAAATAAATATTAAGAAAATGCTTTTGCTTTTAGGATTTATTCATAAATATAGAAGTAATGCTAATTAACTCTTTTTTTAAAGAGCTTTTAATTACTATACTAAATTAATCAAATTTTTAAAAATAGTAATGAAAATTTTAAATTTCTACAAGTTTTCTTAATTTTACAAATTACATCAATATTTTATATCTAAATATATAAAATAGGGTTTCTCTCTTCAAATATTGGATCTTGCAATTGCTTTAACCCATTTGATATTCCAATAAATATTGGATTCTTATAAGTTTCTTAATTACAATAAAAATAAAAAAATCAATGAAAGTTGCTAATTAGAATAAAATAAAAATAAAATTTTGCTTTATTTAAATTACCAAAAGTACTTAATACTGCTCTTTTAACTTCTGATAGTGCTATATATAATCCTGGAGAAATCCCTAATTTAGTTCAAGTTTTTAAATTTAATGGAGATTATCTACAATACCAAAAGCCTACATACTTTCAATTTAATTTTAAGATAAAAAATTTAATTAAAAAAATTCAAATTTATAATTTAAAATTACAAATATCTTTAATACTTCTAGAATAATGTGCAATATTGCAATGTTCAAAGGAGTTTAAAAATTTAAGCTACTAAAAGCTATGAATTATATAATACGGACATATACGAATGTATAATTGAGAAAGAAAATCAATGCTATATAGCCATTGCATATTATTAGATATATTAATTTCCAGAGCTATGCAATTAACTTTGCAATTTACGATTATTATTGAATCTCATATTTTATATATTTAAATTTCAGAGAATTTCTAAATGCTAAATGAATTTAACTTTATTGTCAATTTAAAGAATTTATAAAACCCCATGATTCATTTAAGACTGGAAATAAGGGTAAATAAGGTGAAAATAAAGAAATAAAAATTGAAAAGGCTAAGTAGTGGTAGGTTTAGGAGACTTTGTTTTCTTGTTGGCTGAAAGTTTTTAAAGATGGCCAAAAATTAATTTTAATTGGTAGAGATGATTTTCGTTTTAAATTTTAATGATCCTACTAATGTTTTTAATATTGCTGGAATCAATTTTAATTACTGATCAGTTAATAATCTTTAATCAATATATTATTCTAATTATTTCTATTTTAGCAATTAAACTTGATCTGTTTGTTCTTAACGCCTTATTTCTATTCTTAATTGAATCATGGGGTTTTATATAAAATAAATTCAAAGTAGTATTGATGAGTCAATAATTTAAAAATTAGCCACCAAAATTTTAAAGTAATTTAGTAAACTAAAAAGCTATGTGCACATTTAGTCTAGAATATGAATTACCATAGGCTATAGATCCAGATAATGATCTCTATCAAATTTATGTTATTATATTTAATTGAGTATAAGACTGATTCAGAAACTGCAAGTAGATTTACTTAATTTGATGGGTAAAGTTTCATATTTAGCCCTAATAATAATGATGAAGGTACATTCACAATATAAATTACAGTATCACAAGTTAGCAACACAAAAATAAAATCAGAGTCTTATTTTCTTAATTTATATTTAAGAGTACAGTTTCTATTTGGAAGTAATTAAATATAATGAGCTTTACGCTTTGAGATATCAATAGCTCGAGAAGAAAATTTATGCCCAAGCTAATCTAAGAGCAAAAATATAAAAAGTAACTAACACGGGCATGCTAACTATTCAATTTGAGAAAAACATGAATATACCTGAAATATTTATTGAGCAATTAAATCTCTCGCTTAAAATATTCATTCAATTATTTATAATTTGTTATTTTCAAATTAATTTAAATATATCAATGCAATATTCTTTGTTTAGAGTTAAATTAGTACGACAATAGGCTTTCAATTAGAAATTTTTAAGGGAAACACAATGAATATATAACTATATTTTGGAAATATGATTGATCGAGTGTCTCAGAGTTAAGTAAAGAAAGTTTTTAATAATTTTTTCTATAGATTGATTCTATCGAAGTAGTCTTTTGGGTTAAGAACTTCTACTACAGTTCTGATTTTTCTTAAAAAATTCAATAGAACTACAAGATAAGTTCAAAGATTCCTCCTTAAATTTCTTTAGACAACTTGTCATAAGCTAATGCTGTAGTTTTGGGAATTAAAGTAACTATGGGTGTAATATTTGGATCTAGCATGATTTTGAATATATTCCTGTAAGAAATAATTTCATTTATCAATATTATTTAGGAGTTAAGGAGCTTAGATGATATGGGGAATGATAGAAGGGTTTTAATTAATCTCTCATCTGCCGATGACTTCCATTAACATACCTGCTAACACATTAAGTTTCTTTGGACTACTGAATGACATAGCAAGCTTCAACTTAATTCCTGTAGACAAATTATCAAACGATTTGCTTGACTTTACAGAAATGGAATACAGTGCTTTTAACGATCATTTTGAATTTATGAATTACTCGTCATCAAATCTAATTCTTAACATTGGGCTTTTGTTTTACTTTATGGTGCTTAACTTTGCAATCCTATTTATTGGACTAATAATTCAAATTTTTGGATTACATAGAAAGAGGTAAATCATTCTTACTTTAACCTTTTTCTAGTTCAATTGCAAAAAGAATTAAAGACAAAATAGTTTATAATCAAATATTGAAATTTCTATTGGGAGCTTAGTTAGAGCTTTCTATATGTGCTCTGATTAATGTTTATGAATTAAAGTTTGAGACTAATGGAGATGTAATGGGATCTATTCTTTCAATATTTTTGCTTTTCATAATACTCTCTATACCTATTTTTACTTGTGTAATAATATGGAAACAACAAATAAATGCCCTATTTATAATAAAACTTTTGTTAATTGTCTTTAAAAATTTAAACACAATAATTTCTGTAACATAATTATAATTTTTTAAAAAAATATTAACTACAATAGAAATGTAATACTTATTTTTCTTAGGACAGATGGCATAGAATTAAAAGTGCCTTGTATTGTAGCATGTTAACGAAAACATAAGCAAAAATGAAACAATAAATTAATTATTAAACTAAAGCAGAATTAATGCTTATTTTTTCTATTTATAGTTAAAACTAATCAAATAAATGTGAATCGATACAAAGATGAGAGATTTTCTTCACTATATGAGAATTTTAAAATACATTAACAAGGGATATTAGTATATATAGCATTTTATGGAAACAGGATGTTCTTATTCAGTTTATCCATAATTCTATTTAATAATGAACCATAGATTTAATTAATTTTCTAAATATTGACATCAGTGATATTAATCATGCTTACAAGCTTCATTAAACCTTACATTGAAAAGAAATAATTTAGAATTGCTATGATAAATGAAGTAGTTTTCATGTTAGCTTGCTATTCTTTCATCCCATTTTTGCAATTAAATGGTATGGAGTAAGATATTGATCTCAAAATATATTTGGGATATGTGCCTATAGTGTTAATCCTAACTTATTTAATTGCAAATATGATTGTAATATTCAAAGATATAATATAAGACACTCATAAACTACTTAAACAGTTTATATTGATTATTTAATTTTTTTAGTTGATTTATAATTGCAAAATAAAAAGATAGAAGATTTATTCATAATAGTTTAAATAATCAGATATACTTTCAAATTAATAATAAGAAGCTTTTGTGAATCAACCTAATGATGACTCAAATTTTGCTCTAAATAACTCTTAGAGTAATATCGATTTGAGTTTGAAACATTAAGAAGGTTACTCTGACTCGTAAAATTAAATTATTAAATTCTATTACTAATATCATTTTAAAATAAATTATATCTAAAAAATAAAATATATACTATGGTTCATAAATTAAATTATATTATAAATTAATATTTCAAATTTACATTCAAATTTCTTGATTTAATAATATTCATTAAAATTTATAATATTTTGGGTAGAAAATATTTATATCTTATTCTTAGCATCAATTTTCAAATATATACATAGAGTTTTTTTATGTGAAATCTATTCAAATTCAATATTAATTTTTAATTATAGTGTATGAACATTATTTTTATTGATTTGAAAATTTTAAATAAAAACCTCACATCATTATTTACAATGAATGATGAGGGTAAAAAATTGACAAAATAGTCAAAATAATTTATGAATAAGTTACAAATATAAATTTTACATAATCATAAATACTAATGCTTATTTTTTTTCTACTTATCTGATAAGTATGTTATATTCTACCTGTTATAGTTTTTACAAAACCTCAGTTATTGAATATACAATATTTTAAATAATTATACTTTTTGTAAATATGCTATCGTATTAATTTATCATTTCATTTTTATATACAATCCTCTTTTAAATAATAATGTAAAACCTTAGGCAGTAGAAAATTAAATTTATTCATTTATTTTACTGATATTAAAACTATGAAAAAAAGATCATAAATATAAAAGGATTAAGATTATTCTTAGGAAGTTTAAGATGAATTTTCATATAAATTTGACTAGTTTATATTTAATTTAATTTATGTTTCCTGTCCAAGATTTACAAAAAAAGTAGAATCAATATTGTAAAATAAATATTACAAAACTATTTATCTAGGAAATTATTTTCATTTTTATATTATTAAAGGAATACTTTTGAAATTAGAAATTAATTTTAATCTTTTCCTGAGAGAGATAATTCTATATTAATTTATGCATATAAATCAACTTATTATTCAAAACTAAAGTTAATTATTCTCTCTGCAAAAGATAAAATTGTGCTAACCAATAATCAATTTTTGAATTCTCAATCGAACTATTATTATTTTGATTATGTTTCTACAATGTTTAATGCCACTATAAATTTATTATAAATACTTAACTCCTAAAATCAAATGTATTCCTACAAATTCTTTATGCAATAATTTCAAAATTAGAATTAAGAACTCTATCCATAATATTTTGATACCATTGTTTAAATTACTAATTAAAATTCATATGTTTATTAATACTAAATGTTATATAAATAAATTGGAAGAGATTATGAAGTTGATCAGCATTTTTCCATAAAACCTTTATTGTAGGAATACATTTGATTTAGGAATTAATAAAAATTAATTAATTAATTATTTAAATTCGTGGCAGTTAACTTTCTGAAAACCCTGACAATATGGTACTTGTTCGATAGAGAATTTAAAATTAGCTGGACTTTACTATTGGCGGTACCCCTCTATTGCATCCGCAAAGCGAGATAACTCGACTTTAATTTTTGGTGATTTGTTTAGTTGATTTTGTTGCCAAAATTAAAGTCGAGTTATCTCGCTTCCGGAATGCAATAGAGGGGTACCGCCAATAGTAAAGTCCAGCTGATTTTGAATTCTCTATCGAACAAGTACCATATTGTCAGGGTTTCCAGAAAGTTAACTGCCACGAATTTAAATAATTAATTAATTAATTTTTATTAATTCCTAAATCAAATGTATTCCTACAATAATAAATTTATTTATAGTGTTAATTTCTCTCAATATTTAAAATAAAATAATATAAAAAAGAGAGAAATGTCTTATGGATAATTATCTCTCCTTGAAAATATTAAAATAATGAAATTTGTATAAAGATATTTAATGTTTTTATCGAAATGAGATTTTTATCATCATAGGAATTTCTTGATAATTAATAAATATTTGTTAATAGCTATATTTTAAAAGCATTTATTTGGTTATAAATTCTTAATCCTTTTCTTTAAATCATTCTAATTTAATGAATATTTTCCACATTTCATTAAATTAATTCTAATTTTTAAGAATATATGAGATATCTTTTATAATAAAAATTTATCTTAATTAAATACAAAATATATTATAATTAATAAATCACATTTTGAAGATTTTGGTGGTTAAATTAAAGCAGATATCTCACTCTATAGTATTTACATTTTAATAATTTCATAAATATTAATAAATATAGAAGCGAAAAGATTATAACAATAAAATAATTTTGCATTAAATTTAACAATAAAACTAATTGAAGCATGAGTAATAATAGGAATAATTAAACTTGGCATTTACAAGACACTAATAATTGGTACACTAAATATAAGCTTAGAATAAAATCAAAAATTAATATATTCTATCATGATTATTATTTATATTTTCACATTGAATTATTAACTTTGACAGTCATAGGACTAATTTTAAAGAATATCGTTTATTTTTTATAAAATTATATAGCTATTTTTGCTTTTGTTAAAGTATAAATGAATTAAGGAAATTAATTATATAATAAATTAGTTAATATAATATCTTTGTAAATCGAGACTTTATGCGATTAATTTGAAGCAAAATCTAAAATAAACTGAAAATAATTTCTGACATAAATATTAATAATAAAATTAAAGCTCCATTCACTCCATTTTAAATTGTTAAATAATTGATAACATAGCCCAGCTTCCTTTTATTTATATATGAAGAAAAGATGACTTTTTAAGTCAGGAGGAAGTTTATAATAAATTTTTCAATAGTATATCCATTAAAATATTGATTTAATTTATAAAGTATCGCTTAAATTATAATTAGATATTTCATCATGATATGGAATTAGTGTAAGATTCAAGTAATTAAAATAAATGAATATCCAATGAATAAGGAAAGTTAAAAATATTATGGAAGGACAATTAATTTGAAAATTAAATTTTAAAATATTTAAGTTGATGATTACCTTTATATAAATAAAATTTTTTATGAAAATAAATTTAAAATTGGTAATATTTTAATTTATATTCAAATATAGTTATACTAAACTATATCTTGCTAGTTAGTAAATCAGTTTATGAGAATAAAAAATTATATATTAGTTTAAATAAAGAATAGTTTTAATTTTAATTAACTTTATTTAAATTAGTTTATTTATTCATCTTTATAATAAAGCTTGAATAATCTGTAATTATTTATTATTAATTTGATCAAAACTAAAATATTACATACTTTATTTAAATTACGTTTTATTAATCAAAATTATAATAATTAACCATAATATCTGATGGTCAATGCTTTAATTTATATATTTATAATATCTAATATAATATATAAACAAGAGAGCAAATCATAAGCTTTTAGACAATTTTATTCAATCAAAAATCCAAAATAAATAAATGTGAAAACAGAGAAATTATTCTTGTTCTTAATGAGTTGGGTGTAAGTGAAGTAATTCTTGTTAACATTTAATTTTTAGGTTATTTGTAAATTATGGAGTATACAAATATCAAATATTCTTTAATAAATTTAAATTATTATACTATGATATTTTTTAATTGTTAAATCGTAACAAATAAAAATGTATAAAATAGTAATTAAAACATGGAGAGATATAATTTATTAATTTGTTAATAATTAATTAGTTAAATTACAATTTTAAAAGTTAAAATTACTTTATAATTTAAATAATATACGAGTAAGTATGTTCTCTTATATTTTATAAATAATGTTAATAGTTATAATATTTCAGCAAAATAAAATGTTAAATAATAAATATTTATTTTTAATATTGTATTTTTAAGAATAAGTCTATTAATGCAGAATAAGAATATTTACCTATGTATATTTCAAATAAACATAAATATTTTGTTATTATTCTAATTATAAATATATATTTCAATGCAAACCCTTAATATTTAAATTGAATATAAGTTAGTTAGTTAAGTTAATAGGAAATTAATATTAAAGGGAAATAATACTGAGGATAAGTCTCTCTACCGATCTCCCCTCCGAGAGCATCATGTGTGGTACCACCAAACTCGACCGTAGTTCAAACCCGTGTTCTTCTTCCATATAGCCACTCCGGATTTCCAAGCCGAGTCATGTGCTACCATTTAATGTCATACCTGCTCCGGACGAGTATCCCTTGCTTTTTACCAGGTACAGACACCACAGAACCCTGGGATATTCCGTGCTTTTTACCAAGTACAAATATCAGCAAACCCTGGGTTTCAAACCCCCTACCCTATCAGAATTGGTCTGTCAGCCAATCGTCTGGACAATTGGTCCGATACTAAATTGAATATTATTAAAAAACAAGTTATTAGATATCAATATGCACAGATAGCTATGCAATTGAAACTAAATATAATTTAATATTTACGATACTTCTAATCTAAATGCTTTCACTTCATTTACTTTGAATTAATACCCTCCCTATATCTTGAATATAGATTAAAATTTTATAGATATGCTATAAGAAGAGAAACTTTATTAAATTGGAATAAAAGCTAAATTTTATGTGGATACTACTTTAATCGATACTCACAATTCACTTGGTTTTAAAATTATAAGGAAATATTGTGACTGGTATCCTAGATTTCAGAATAAAGTAATGATATAGGATTAACTATACTATGTCGGGGATAATCCTAAAAAGTTCTAATTCAGTGCTCCAAAGTATCAAAATAAAAGTATATATTTAATAGTACAATCATTCTTATTGTGTTTAGTAACTTTAATATTCATTGAATTCATAATAGCCTTTTGTCGATGTTCATAAAAATATTTTAACATTTGATAAAGATAGTTTAGAATTCAGTATTTTCACTAATGATTAGCAATATGTGGACACATAAATAGAAGTTGCTCTCACTATCAAAATTGTTTTAAATATTTAATTATTGAAATACTTACAATCAGATCTTTCAATAATATAGAACTCTATCAAACAAGGAAATTCAAAGTAGTTATATATTTAATCAAAAATAGAAAAACTTTTATTATAATTAAAAAAAAATTGTAGAGATTAATAAAATTTTATTTAAATAAATTTATAATTTTTTAAATAGCATTAATTAAATTCTTATGAAATAAAATTAATTTAATCAATTAATATAATAAAAATTTCCGTTATTATTATATTTTTATCTTTTTTAATATTTATATTAAATGCTTTAAAAATTATTTTTAAAAAACTATAGATTCAATATCGATTAAAAATTAGAAATTAAAAATATTAATTATTACTCTTTTTATACATTATTAAAATGCTTAGAAATATTTTTTAATTAATGGAGTATCAGGTTATGGGTCATTTATAAAATTTGTTATTTTTAAAAGAAATAATTAAAATTTCCTGATCCCACGACCTGCTTTACTTAAAAATAACTGCCTTTAATGATTGAACATGAAATATTGCTCAATACTAATATACATACTACTGTTCTTGAAGTTAAACTTAATACATTTATTTAGAGAAAAATCTAATAAATACAAATAATGAATTAAAATAAATTTTTAATAATTAATTAAAATTAATTGACAATGATCAATTAAGATAATATAAAACTTTAGAAACTTTTAAACAAAACATTTAATTATTTTATATAAAGTAGATGCCAATCAAAATTTATGGGTAGAAGCAGATTAATAAATATTAATTAAATAAGTTTTTTATGTAGTTATTAAATTATTCAATTTATGGAACTATTTATTAAAAGATACGATAATCAAGAAATTATAAATTCTCTAAATTAGTTTGGTATTTATTTTTTTATTAAGGATACTAATTAAACTTATGAATAATTTTTTTAGAAAAACTAGTTAATTCATATTTATCAAAAGTCATGTATTAATTTAAATTGCTACTTATTACTTTATCTATTTATTTTTTAGAAGAGTATTTATCTCAAAAATTATAACTTAAAAGACAATAAAAAATGATTTACTGAAAATGATTTTTCGGTCTTTTATCAATATATATATATATATATATAAAGGTTTATATATTAAAAAGTATTATCATATTACAAAACATAAAAAAAAATTAATTATTTGAGATACTTTAAACTTCCTATATTGAAATTTGATTTTTGGAGGATGTTCTGAGAATGCTACAACATATTCGCCATTCATAATAAAATTTTCTATTATTTAAATTCATAGGATTTTACTTTAATTCACCAACTAAATCCATTTTTAGTATTATATAAGATTCTAAAAATTAAAAAATAATCCAGGCTAAAGTGGCTAAATTTCTATTAATTGTCAACTCAATATAATTATTTTTAAAAATAAAATTAAATTAAATACTGTTTAATAGATATTTTATTTTAAAATTTTATTTTTTCAATCTACGACATTTAACGGATATGTAGATTGTGTTCGTGATATAGCAGTATATGGCAACTATATGATTGCAGCTTTAAAAACAAGTTCCTTTTATATAAATGGCTTTTCAGCATTTTCTCAAGTTCTTATCTCGTTCGAAAAAGTTCAATAATAATCATTTTAATTATAAATAATAATGTAGGTTAGATTTTTTTATGTTAAAAAAATTAAGAAAATTTATCATTACTTTTCCATTTTTAAAAAAGTTAAGTAGTAAATAACTTTTTTAGATTATTATCATTGAAATCATCATCGAGCTTCAATCATAAATAAGGTAAAAGCTTGACCATATTTTTTATAAATTATCTTATTACATAAATAAACTTTTTAACTCAAATTGGAATAAACATTATTTAAAATTGAAATACAGACTGTATTACATATCTCAATTTATGGCACTTTTTTAAATTAAAAAACTATAATTTAAGATAAAAAAAATAAAATCTAAAAATTGAATTTGATTTATATTTATTCTTGTAAGAAATTAAATATTTCTTAAAGAAAAAATACTAAAATACCAAAAATAATTAATTTAACTAATAATTCAGTTATTATAAATCATTATTATTTTATAACAATATTATGCTTAGCTTCAGCCTTTAATAGATTGAGTATTTTTATTTATTCTTCTTAAATAATTATAGCTAAATCTACTGTCTCTTTAATTCTTAAAAAATAAGCTAAATAAAGTAATTCTAGTGCATAAAATTATACATCCAAATGGCTTCTAAAGAAGCAAGTTGAACTTTCTAAAAAAAAATGAATTTATTTTCTACCAAGATGTGTGAATTCTAAGAAATTTATCAAGATGCCGTAGTTAATAAATTGTTTAGTCTTTAATATAATGATCTGGCTTGACAATCAGTCAAAATAGTGTAAAAATTTCGAATATTTAAAATCTAAATATATGACAAATTATATAATGAAGCATTATTCAAACACTATTATAATTATTTGTTTAAAATTCATTTGATTTTTATATTATTATATTAAATATGGGCTCAAGTGATAAAAGTTATATTTATACTACTTGAGCCCATTTCTTATATATTAAATTTATATATATTTATTACTAAATAATTTGATTTATATTTAAAACTTGAAACTTAATTACTTTTCTATTAAAATTAAATTAGATTTATTCATAGTTTTATATTTTATCAAAATTATTTATTTTATACATAAAAAGTATTTATTTTTTAAGATTTGTTACTTTTATTAGATAATTATTTAAAATTTACTTATGTATTGAATTAGGAGTAAATTAAAGTTCATATTGATTAAAAACAAATTCGATTTCTATTTCTCATTATTTATTAAAATACTTAAAAGTTAATTTTAAAAATATTTATATAAATAATTTGCATTAATGAAAAATAATTTTATGCTATACTATTTCAAACTTCTTCAATATCAAATTATTAAAAAACTTCAAAATAAATATAATTTAAAATATTAAAATTTTTATAAGTAACTAATATTAATAACTTTTTGTATTTAAGGATTTTTATATTCCAGATTTTAATACTATTTTGACTGAATCTTCAAAATAATTTTCAGGCTTGACAATCTTTTAAATAATTGTCAGGCGAGTTAAATTATACAATGATAAACCATTTGTAATTCAGAGTTATAGAAAAGAATATAAAAAATTGTTCTAAGTATCCCTATTAAATATAATGGAATCATTAATATCATTCCAGATATTTATTTTGGCACCCTATAAAAGCCATTTAGACTTTAATTAAAGCAAAAGGATTTAACACTACCAAAAATGAAACTAATTATTTGAAAATACAATAATAAGAAAAGCAATCATATAAATGGTAAACAATAAATTTAAAATCCTTGATACTGATAATACTTAAAATCATTATAAAAATGATTTCCTGACAATTATTTAAAATGTTGTCTGGCGATGAAAATAAATAAAATTTAAATATGAATAAAAAAATAAACATTAAAAAATATAATATGCAATAATCATTAAAAGAAAGTACAACTTACTAGACTTATTTGAAATAAATTTATTGGAATAACAAAAGTATAAGTATATGATGCTTATAAATATATTTAAAACTTCAGATATCTATTTAGACAAAAGAATTAGAGTTAAGAACAAATAAATTAATAGTTAATGTTTATTGACTTTAATTGAAGATATTTAGATCAAAGATAAATTTACATACCCTGTTTGAATTATCTTATAATTACAATTAATTGAGCCAATATTTTAAATAATTAGCTCAAATATTAACATTTAAATTATATGCCAATAATAATTAATTATTAATTTAATTGTACTTAACCTCAATCCTCCTGTCTTAAATGATATACGAGGTTTTATAATAGGGCATATATGATAAATAACAGGAAAAATAGATTATTCCAAGAATTGATTTAGGATTAAAATATATACGCTTTAAATAAATTGAAAATGGAATTATACAAACAGTTTTCTATTCAACAATTATCCTCCTAGCATAGCAATGCTTTATATAATGTTAGATAAATAAAATGCAACTTACATAGTTTAATTGATGATCATAATCATAATATTCTTCATATTAAATTTTCACTCATCCTTAATAATTATTATTATTAAATTTTAAATACCTATCATTTATCATAATTATTAATTTTAGCATTTATAAAATAAAATTCAAGGAGCAATTGTACGGGCAATCACTTTTAATGAGGTGTGTTACAGATTAAGGTATCAGTAAATTTAAATTGACGGTAGTGTCTTTAAATTAGTTAGTATTTAAATAAATTATATAGTGGGGTCATTTACTTTATAAGAACTATTTTAGAAGCTGGACCAAATTTTCTGCAAAATTAAATTGTATAAATGAGTCCCAATCTAGGAACAGTACAATCATAAAAAAAATAGTTCAAAGCTTTATTATAATTTAAAATGTGTGTCTCTGCATTTTAAATTTATATGAGAATGTCCTTTTGTGATTTCAAAATGGTAAAGAGAAATATAAATTTATCATTTTTCTAACTAACTATAAATTTTGCACTTTGATTTTAGAAATCATTTTATTTTAACAATCCATTCTTATTATTATTTTTCTGTATGTTGCTTTATTATTAAAGTAATAAAATAAATTTAAAATAATTAAATAAATTAAAGAAAAGTTGATACCTTCCTATCTTTGTGGTTAGATGAACTTCCCAATTTTTATATTAAAAGAGAAATTAAAACTCACTATTTGTATGATAAATTTTACTTAAAGGATATTATTAAATATCAATTTTATTTTCTTATGTTTTTTTTTGTGAATGGGTTAGGTAGTTGACATATACAAGTAGTGGATATTGTAATTTCATTTTTCAAAGCATACTATTCATCAATAAACCTTTTTCATAAGACTTATTATTTCGGTTTTCTTAAATTTACTATTAAATTAAAATAGATATTTAATGATAAATACAGTTTAGTGGTACTAGTATAATTGTTGCAGGTATTTAGTAGGATTCAACTTCATCAAACCTAATTATATTTTTATGTAAATGTTGAATTCTTTAATATAGTTTTTTGTTATTTTTTTTCAAAAAAATATTAGGTTTGGGAAATTTCAAATTATACTTGTGATACGAAAATTTAGGGAAGTTTCCTGATTCGTAAACTTTTTTAATTTTATCTAAATTATTTTTTTAATTATCTATCATACTACAACTAATAAATAATTTTATTGATTTGTTTTCAATAAATATATAAAATATATTATTATACTATATTAATACCTAAATATTTATTTTAATCTCCTTAAATATAACTTTAAATGCATTTTCAAAAAATGATAAATAAAAATAAAAAATGATTTTAACGTTATTCAGAGCAATGTTATTAAGCAAACACTTGTCCTTAATTTTCTTATAAGATAGTAGAGGATGTTTGATATCCCTAAAACAAATACTAAATATAAAAATTAATTTAATTATAATATTACGGAAAAACTATTAATATATAAATATATATATATATATATATATATTTTACTTGCCAGGAAACATTCCCCCATAAATTAATATTTAGAAATAATTCAAATAATTCATTTAAAAAAATAAAATAAATCGAGGAAAGTTTAAATATCCTTTAAAATAACTTAATTTAATTAATAAATAACTGAGTAAATTAATTATAGCTTCAATTAAAGAAATATTATTTTGATTAAATGCTCATTTAAATAGAAAGTACAAGTGCAGTCCCATACACATTTTTTTATCAATCTGGATCAAACCATTTTATTTATTAATTAATGTATTTTTCTCAGACAGAGTTATTACCAGACTATGTTCATATTACTCCTGATTAGAATTACATATATGGGTGTTTATTATTTAAAAATTGAAATAATTCATGATATTTATCGATGCCATGGATATAACAGTACACTATAAAATAATAGATAAAAATTATTTAATTCCACTGGAGTAGGATTCTTCACATTCCAACTAGGAACAGCATCTCTTACAGATCTTTACTTAAATTTGAATTTTATTAATTAAAGTCATAAAAAATTGAGACAAATATCTAAGGAATTATCAAAATTTAAAAAATGTTTGTAATTATTAAAAAATAATTTAAGCCTTTAAATATAACTCGTTTTATAAATAAAAAGATTATTAAATTGATTTTTTAAAAATTATTTTAATTTTAAAAAAATAAGAAAATTATAAAATTTGCTATTCAAAAGGTTTTTTTATTATTTAAATGAATAAGAAACCATATTTAAAAAATAAATATGAATATTTAATAAAGCTTAAATATGACAAGCACTGAATTGTATTCATGTTCTGGAATTACTTTTACAAATGGTTATCTGTAAAATAATATGATGTTATTAAAGTATTTATTTATAATAAATTATTCCTTATCTGGTTATGTTTCTAACAAATTTATATCCTTTTGCAAAGTTTATTTATTGAATAAATTATAATAGTATTTTAAATTTAAATAATAAAAAGTTTAACAGATTTGTTACTCTGCAACTATCTGATTTTGGATCTGGGTTAACTTAATTACCTTTATATAATTCTCCTACGAAATATGCTTCTTCAAATATTTTTAATTAAAATATAAAAAAGTATTTTGGAATTGAGGAATTATTATTAAAAAATACTAATGAAAACTAGAAATAAAATTCTTATAGATATTAATTCATTTAAAATAATACTTGACAATTATTGAAATCATGCTATTATAAAGTGATTTCGATTTTTAAAAAAGCAATTTTATATATTGAAAATCTAACAAAAATTATTTAGTGGAATTATTATTAAAACGACATAATTATTTAAGATTATCAGTTTTTGTTAGCTGAGCTCCTCTACTAATCTTTTTTGAAGGCTTAAAATGAGATTCCCCTTCCACCCTAAATTAGTTTATCTATCCCAATTGACATCCAAATTCATAAAACCTTATTCCTCGAGTTTTGATTCGATTTTTTTCTTCAAATTGATCTTAATTTTGATTTAGATTTTATAAGACTATTTCTTTATTAATACATCATTTATTTAATTAAAAAATTCTTTTGACATATAGAAATATACTCTCATTTATTTAGATTTTTAACAAGTAATAAATATTATATATCAAATTTTGAAGATTCAATTTATCATTTGCAAAATTAGTTTTTTTTCTTCAAAACTATAATTAGAATAGAATAGAATAGTTAAGCTAAATTAATAACGAGATATTCTGGGTCATAACATGACCCAATATTTGCATCCTTGAGTCATGACTTTGCTGGTGTGAATGACGTGGCACATAACCTTGAGCCCCCAAAAAACCCCACAAGAGGAAAAGCTGGAAAAGACTAGCAATTGCTCGGCTCCTCTGTGCTCCTAAAACTATAATTAAATAAATAAAAAAGTTTTATTTGGAATTTTCCCTTTCATGATATTTATCAAAATTACTTTAGTCTGAATAATTTTATTTCATAACATATTTAATAATTTTGAGGTGTTGAAAACAAAATTCATGAAAGCATTAATAATAAAAAATCTATGAAATATAAATTTTGAGGAGGGGTTGAATTATTATTGATTTAATTATACAATATTATAATTAATTTTTATTAAACTAAAATATGAATTATTAAATATTGATTTTTTAAATAGTTAAATATTCTGATTCGACAAGTTGTTTTTTCAGGATATTAAGAAAGCTATTATTTTGTAGGATCAGCTTATGATGCTGCTGACATTTATCTAAATTTAAAAAATTACGAAATTAAATAACTTAATTTCATCATTTTTTAAAAATATAATGTATGATAAAAACAAACTCTTTATAAAAATTATATAAATATTTCTTTACTTAGCTATATCAATTCTAAAAAATATGTTCTGTAAAATATCTTAAATCAATTTTTTTATAGAAAGTTGTAACTATTAGACTTGAATTAATTTTTAATTTATCAATAATTTGTCATAAATTATATTTAAATTTACACTATGATATTTTTAGGATAAAAATTTGTGTTCCATGTCAAATATAATTTAACTAGAGTCATAATAATTTGATAAATTATTTTAATAAATTTATACGATATGATTAACGTAATAAACTCATAAATAATTTATCTTTTATTTATCCTTAGATTTTAAAATGAATTGATATTTCTATATGATAATTGAAATGATTTATAAAATAAAAGACAATTTAAATTAAGTCCATGAAAACAGAGCTTATCATTAGATTAAATTATTAAATGTTAATAATTCATATTTTACAGATTCTTACTTATTAAGTCAATATAAAATTTCAATGTATATATTTAATTTAATAGGGTACCTTTCTTCGACAATTCCAGGTTATAATTGCTTTGATACTTATGGAAACTCACCAAATATTGGATACCTAAATGTTTAAGATTTGTTAATTTACATTATAATATTTATTTTGAATTTTATCTAAACTCTATATACAAATATAAAACAAACCAGAAATTTTTTTATATTTTTTTAATTAATTACTAATAACTATACTCTAAGTTCTGAATTTTAGTTGAAGCATTTTATAAATTATGAAGAATTAAAAAAAGCCTCATTTAAAAATTAGAAAGATATAAGGGTTAAATTCTTTAATTAAAAAAAAATTAAGAAGATGTTATTTAATTAATAAAATAGTTATTAACTATAAAAAATAGACAATTAAGAAATTAAATTCTGGCTTAAAGTAATATAGACTTAATCAACTTTTTTTATTATTTTTATAGATAAAATTGAGATTATTAACATATTTATTAATTAAATAAATTATAAGTTAGTATTTTATTTATTTTTTATTCTCGAAAATAATAATACTTACCCTTCTTATATATTATAAATATAATTTTACTTTAAATAATAATAATTGTCAAAAACCTTATACAGTGTTCCAATAACTGATACCATGACTTTTAATGCGGGATTAATTCCAGATCCAATTTAAGTTGATATCATATATAGCATGGATAATTTTTCATTTCAAACTCCAAATTATTTAATCTTAATTTTTATATAATAATTTAAATTAAAGGGTGTTGATACCGGGACGTCCCAGGAAAATCAGGACGACCCAAGATTATCAGGACGTCCCAGGATCACCATCATAATGTCCCAACATCATCAGGATGTCCCAGGATGTCCCAGGATTACCAGGACGTCCCAGAATATATATTAGTTAAAAATAAATTTAAAACCATAACACGAAGTATCACAAAAAGATTCTGTAAGAATCTCCTAAGGATGGGTCAAGGGTTGTTACCCAAACGGTGTTAGGAAGGACAAGAGCCCATACTTCTATAACAAAACAAAATAATTAACAGGAGTGGTCAAGAGGCGTTAGTACTTTTTTAAGAATCGGAGTCAACGCCTCTGAAAAAACTTTTTAAAGTTGTTATGTATGAATAAGTGAAAAAACAATATTTAAACGTTAATAATTAATTAATATAAATACGCATGGAATCATTTTAATAAAAAATCATACAAGATCACATATTAAATATTTTATAAGGATGTGACATACTATCAATTAATATATATCGTTTGAAATTCTAATCATAACTTCTTTTCAAGTATAATTTTTATCAGAAAAATATTTAGATTATACTTTTTTGATTGTGATAGTGACCAATATCGCACTGATAACTATTAAAAACGGTTTAAATTATTATTGTCCTAATACATACACTTTGAAAGTATTGCGAGAGATCCTGTTTAATTATTATCCTTATAAAACCCCAAGAGTAAAATTTGAGCGAATTTTGTGAATGTTAATTTAATCAATAATAAATAAAATACTTTAATATATATATTTAAGTCTTGAGCAATTGGGTTGTAAATTTAATAATTTTTAAGAGAATCGAGCAGCTTTCTAGTCTCTTGGTCATACTGTTGAAGAATTTGGCTCTGCTTAGTCTGCTATGACTCTTCCTCACTCATGCTGGCATCTTCCATCTGTCCCTTGCATTCCTCCTCTAGCTGGTGGCCTGCCAACTCATAAGAGTTTCCATTGACACTAACTTTATGAGAATATTGCGAACTGGTGTCAGAATCATCGCTATCACTTGAACTGGTCCCTTTGTCTCTGTCTCTATCTGAGCGCGCTCCCGCGTAGATGTTCTAGTAGGGGTGGTCATGGAGCTCTGGCATCTTCTCACTGATAAAGGACTCAACTCTGGTTCGATAACTTGCATACATTAGCTTCGAGTGCTCCACCCACTCTGCCATTCCTTGAGGATCGTTTTCATACATGACCTTGGCGTAAATGGCGTTCCTGATGACTTTTACTTCTAGGATGTCTCTCGCTCTGTAGGCTTCTCCCTTGCCATTTGGTGCTTGCTATTGGATCTGATTTTGTGGTCCTTGCTTAAATCTGAACTTGATTCCATTTCTAATCTCAAAGTTTAATTCTAAAAATAAATTAAAATTTTATTAGGGCGTATTTGATTTTAAATATTGGGAATTAGACTTTAATTGGCCTATTAAATATTTTAGTATTAATAATTTGCCTAACTTACCAAATCAGTGTTGCAGAGGAATTATAGGGTAAAAACGCAAATGGGGACCAGCAAAGATAGTCATTCGAGAGCCCTTGAAAAGACGCATCGTCCTCTAATCTACGACACAGACAAGTATTTCTAAGACTGAGATAATCTTCAAATAAGGATGGCGAAGGATTGGCACTTTTAGTAGAGTATGGGTGATTCGTGATTTCGTGGATTGAGTGGCCAAAACCAGAATCAATTACAGTATCAGACATCCTGCAAGCTAAGATGCCTCAGGGCATCGACCAAAGAGCATGCAAAAGCGCCGGTGAGCCACCGCATGTCCAAGTGTGAGAGCTGCACAGCCAGGACCTGCGAATTGCGCTGTAGCCGCCTCCAATAGCTTATTAAGGGGAGGTATACTTACTTCGTAGAGACAGGAAAAGCATGGGGTTGAAGTCGCGGCACTTAATGAACCTGATTGCTTTTTCACTGGAGCCATGTCGTATTGGTAAGGGCCCAGGAAGAGTATAGGTAAGTTATGCTTCTACAGTATGCTATTGCTATAGCTGCTACTGTGGTAGGACGCATTATCCATTAACAAGAGGGAGTGAGTTCCAGTTAGTAGTAGATTGAGTGCCAGTCTCAAGATAAAAATGGCTCTCCTCGTTTTTCGTTTATTGAGTGGTCTGATTTTGTCTGCATCAGGAGAGATTTCTCTTGGCGGATTCCTCTGGTTCTAAAAGCTATTCTCTAAATCATCAGGCTGGTAAGAATTGCATGTACGATGCAAAGTTGGTAACCCTGCTATCATAGTCTTAACTTTAACATCCTTGATATTCTCCTAGAGTGTCATAAAATCTCTCCTATTGCTACTTTTACTGAATTGAATGGAGTATACACGCAGTTTGAGATGAGAGCAGGAATTGACACCTTACCACTTGAATTGTGGCTAACAAATCTTGATGCAATTGTTTAAATCAAGTCGCTGAAGTCCTCACCTGAAAATCTCAAAGCAAGAATGGAAATTGACAAAAAGACTGGGTCACTTGTCAATAGAGTAACAGTATTTGAGAGATAACCATTCTCGTAGAAAGTAGTAAGCTTATCTAAGATAGCTGAGAGATCGTCTTTGACTGATACATCATTCTTTTAAAGTCCAACAAGGTTGGTGTAAATGTAGATATCAGTGATGTTTTGTGGAAATGCTGAGAGAACATCAATATCACTTGATGTTTAAGCGAAGCTTTCATCAACAAACCTTCCCATTAACCACACCAAGTTCTTTTGGAAAGTACCTTTCTTATCCAAAGTGCTGTATTCAATGTAATCAGTAGCATAATGTAGTGTCTTGAGTACAAGTGAGGTCAGAATCATTGAACCTTGGGATCATGGAGTAAGTTTTAGATATAAAATCATGTTCAATCCCCAAATCCAGAGATGCACTCTCAAGCATGTCGAACTAACTGCCGCTAAAGCTGCTTAATGTGCCATTGTGTTGCTCATTCTGAATTATGCTAGTATTTCCTCCTATCCGGAAACCTCCATAGCTTAATGTTTCTTGCTACTGCTATTGATACGCACTTGAAGATGAAGGAATCTGTGAACTCACACCGTACAGTTATTAGTGTTATAACTATTGCTAGAACTTTTGTGCTGGTAACGCAATACTTAGCTACTATTATTACTGCTGCTGTAGCTACGAGAAATTGCTTGTATATTGATCATTAACTATACTATTTTGGTTCTTAACTTGTTATTGTACTTGCTACTATTGTTAGCTTTGATAATTGTTATTTTGAGGTTTTGGCCTATATAAGTATGTTGGCTACCCACCACTATTGTTTGTTGCAAATTGTTATTTCATTTATTAATAAAAAGTGGCTACTCTGGAACTAATTAGTATTCTAAGAATTATTACTTATGCCATTATTGTGAAATTTTTGATTTTGCTGCCACTGCTATTATTAGCTCACATTGCTCCCACCACTTGTCTTCTTATTATTACTAGCTTACTAGTTTTAGTGGCTGTTATTAGAGTTGATAGACTAATTTTTGTTGTTATATTATTACTAGGGGCGGTCTCCAGTCCTTTAATCACCTATCATTTTTTGTTATTATATTATTTTATAAATTAACTTTCTTGATTTGCTTTTATATTTTACAAAAATTGCAGTAAATTTTACTCTTGGGGTTTTATTAGAAATTTTAGTGAAACTTTTGATGAAATAATTAAGTATTCATATTACAAATATGTGGTGATTCTGGAAAATTAATATTTTTTTGTGATGTTAGAAGAATTATTAAGACCTAATTAAAGCTTGAGCAAGATAGCTTTCTTTTACATAGTCGTCTACAGATGAATGAGACTTAAAAATTTAGAAAATAATTTATTTTTATTTATTTAAATGTATCTAAAGTATGGCATTCTGTACTCTTTTTATAGATAAAATAAATTCAAAATTAATAAAGAATTTCCGAACAAATTAAAAATAAGGCTTAATGCAATTCTGTAATTATTGATAATAATTTTTTTGTACAATATTTAATTTTTTTATTAAATTATTAATTATTTCTATGATATTTCTAAACTAGATATGTTTTACAATTAAATAAATGATTAATTTTCCATATTTTAGATTACAGAAATATATTAGAATTGGAAAAACTAATTATTATTAAAATATTTTATCTTGCATCTTACATTAAAAAATAGTGCATGCAACATTTATTTATCAACTATTATTCATAAAATTAATTGGTTATATAACTTTTTTAATAGAACAATACTATAAACATTCATATTTATTAAATCTTTATATTTAACTATAGTAATATTAAATTTAAAATAAAATACACACATTATAAAATTTGTATGATAATTTTTGCAATTTATATTTGATTTAAAAAAAACAACATATTATAAAATAAAATGTATTTCAGAAATATCAAAAATCTTATTTAAATGAATAGGTTTATTTTGTTAAGCTTTTTTCAAGTAACATTTCTTTGATTATTATTTATAATTAATAAAAATTTATATTTAAAAGAAATAGTAATTTTTATTTTTTACACTAATATATTATCTGGGACGTCCTGGTGATCCTGGGATGTCCTGATATTTTTGGGACGTCCCGGTATCAACACCCAAATTAAATTACTTTTAGAATGATGCCCAATATTGTAATATACAATAGAATTTGAAAATTTAAGCCACTAAAAGTGAAATACTCTAAAGTGTTGATGTATTTGAATGTGTTATTGAAAAAGAGCATTTATGCTATATTGATATTGCATAATTAGTTATTTATATCTTATCTTGAAGATAATAAATTCATCGTCATTGATGGAAGGAAGGTTTTAATATTAAATTAGTAAAATAGTAAAATAAGATGTTTTAACAGAGAAGATGTACGTTTTTAATTTCTAATATCTTTTTTATTAATTTAACCCACCAAAGGAAAAGATAATTTATTTGACGTTCACAAATAATAGAATTATTAATGTTTAACGTTAAAATTAATAATTTGAGGCAGAATACCTGAAAAGAAAGACCATATTAAATTTATAGTATAGGATTTTAAAGTAAAATAAAATATAATAGTAAATAAGTTTCACGCAAAATGAGGAAAATAATAATTTAATCTAAGGACTATAGAGATGAATGTTTAAAAAATATTTTAAAATTAATTATTCTTATTAAATTTAAATATTGTATCTCAATTTACCTGGATGATATATAATGCTGTTTATCCAAGGATAAAAGAATCAATAAGTAAATCGAAACATCCTTTTTTCCCTTAACGCAGAATTTAAATTGGTTGGTTGATAATATAATTGAATATTGAAATGATAGAAAATTTGTTACTAATTAACTATAATTTATATATTGCATATTATTAGATATAAGCTTACATATCTATGCAATTGAATTTGAAATTTACGATTACTTATATTTTTACTAAACTAAATATAAATTGAATAATATTATAAAATATATTTATTATAATTTAATAGTCGTATATATTTTTGTATTTAAATATTTATTTTAAATTAGATTGTATTTAAATAATTAAAGTTCTATTTATTTGAAAATTATATTAGATTTAAAGGGATTAAAATTAGGTTAAAAAAATATATTTTTAGATTTTGAGATAGAATTCACAGAAAAATAATAAAAAGTGAAATATAATAATTGTATTATAATATTTACAAAAGTCAAAGTTTAATAAAATTTAAATAGCAAAATAATAATTATTACTTTTTAAAAAAAAAAAAATTTTAACCTTCACTACTGCTTATTAAATGACAACCAATTTTGGAAATTCATTCTATCGAATATTTTCTCAAATATATTATTATTATTATTATTATCCTTTAATTTTTTAAGCAAAATATTCGAATAAAATTTCTCATTTTAAAATAAAATAATCTAAATTTAGTTTAAGGTTAAAACTACAATAATGTCCTTTACCTTGACACTAAAAGTAAAAAGTAATAATATTATAAAATTTATGTTGCTGTTTGATTATCCCCTATTAGTTCTCAAATAAATCAAATTGAGGAAGATGTCTCAAATTGAAATTTAAAAAAATCTAAAGTTAAAGTGCTGAAAGATTATTAATTCTTTTTATCATATATTGAAAACTATTTTATAATTTGCTATGATCCTTTAGATTTTCTAATTTTAAGCGGGAATTTTTACTTTTTCAAAGCAATTTTCTACATAGAATATACAATTTTCTTATTTAGTTTTACTTAATATTAAATATCAGATGTTTTCATTACTCATTGATTGTTAAAAAGCAAATGATGAATTTATGAAATGAAAGATTTAGATTATTTTATATAATTTTAGTAAAAATAAAAACCTAAATAATCAAAATAATAAATTCAAAGTAGTATTAATGAGTTAATAATTTAATAATTAAGCACCTACTTTTTAAAGTAACTTAGAAAGTTAAAAAGCAATGTGCACTTTTAGTCTAGAATAAAAACCCCTAAAATCTTAGTAGTTTTTATAATGTTTTGATTGTTAATAATCATACTGGGGTATAGATTTTCTTCTTGATTTATTCATTATAATTTTTTATTTTTGTTGATAAATTTTACTTACTTATCATTATAAGAAGTTTAATATCTCAGAAATCTTATGTTTACACTTATTTAATTTGGAAAAAATAAGTTCAAGTTAATTATTTGTTTGAAAAAAATGTTTCTTTTCTAATATAATGAAAATTTCTCAGATTTAATTTTTAATATATATTATTACATTATCAACAATTAATTAATACTAAAATAGTTCAATTGAATTTCGAACATGATGATTAACGAGTTATACTCAAAATTAAATATTTATCAATTCACTGTTAATACTAAAATTAAACCATCAATTTTAGTCGTGACGTAGAAATATCTGAAGTGAGTTGACGTGGCAATCAATGACTTTGCAAGTCGTGAACTAGAAAGATTTCAAAAAACCACCTCGCCCCCCATTCTACATCTCCCTGTAATCAATATGCATACGATATAAAAGCCAAGCGAACTAGGATTATCCCCGCAGAGCTCGCAGAGATCTGTTTCCTGGAAACAATTAAAGAGAGGTCTGGAGAAAACTCTTACCCAGGTTCCACAGTTGCTGAGATAGTAATATCTGTCCTTTCGCTGTGGTAGCCTCATTAACCCGACCTGGTGTGGGAGGAAAATCATTATTGTTTTCTTCTATGGTTCTCATCGTCTCACTTTTGAAGGTTGAGCACCACCTTCATCCTGCTCCCTATTACCTAAGAAGCTGAGCTCACGCCAGGAAGCTCATCTAATGCAGGGAAAACCTTAACGTGCAGACGACTTGAGGAGTCTAGGATCTGACAGATTGAGTCTTGCCGACTGGCCCCTAACGTGGTGAACCCAGCAACCCCCTGCCTACCCTCAGCAGGCCTTAGTATAGTAGAAAGCTCAATTAAAAAGTCTCCAGCCTCGGTCCCCTGTGGGCCACCCTATCCTTATAACTTTCTAATTTAATAATAATTTAGAACATAGAAATAATTAAGTTTTAACTCATTAATAAATTTTAATTTTATCTTTAGATTTAGAGAGACCTTATTTTGGTATCAATCGAAATTAAAACTCTAAAGAAAGTAAGATTTGTAGAAGCTCACAATAAAATGAAATTTCGATGGAAATTAAGGTCAATAAACTTAATCAATCTCTAAAACTTAATTTTAAACCTAAGCATCTTACTTTATAATATACATTCAAGTGATGTTATATAAGTCCCAAATTTTAATGATCCAAATATCATATTGACAATAGAAATACAAAATTTTGTTAATTTAGTATTATACTCATTTTCACACAAAAAATGGCTAAAATGTTCGTTTAATTTTTATAAAAATCAATAATTTACAAATATTTTCTATTTTATTTACGGCAACCCAAAAAATCTCCTTATGTTAGCTTAAATTTATCAAAGCAACATAGAAGCATTTTTATTTGAAAGAACAATCTAATATCATAAAAATTTGTATCCAAAATATCAAGTATTTTTGCAATAGTAAAACGCTCTAGTTTAATTATATAAAAAAATTATTAAATTAATCGTATGGAAAAAGAAAAAAAGAAAATTTTAATTAAAATTTATATATATTACATATATGGACGATCAACTGTATTTCATATACATATAACCTAAGTATTTAAAAATTTTAAAACCAAAAATTTTATTCTTCATAAAAAACATGCAAATAGTGGTTCAACCTAAAACTATAATCCCCAATATAACCCTCATCAATTAAACATATGTAGAGCTGCTTAAGAGATTCTGGGATTTTGAATACGAATTACCATAAATTCAAGATCCTGAAAATGATCTCTATCAAATTTATGTTATTGTAAGAATACATTCTATATTGACAAATGAATTTAAATTAATTCGTAATAATTAAAAATATATTTAAAGTCTACCAAATTAGAAGATTAAGTGCTCATATAATAGAGAACTCCAAATTGTCTGACTTTACTATTGAATATACTTTATCGCACTTCAATATAGTTACTTCTCTTTAATTGGATCCTATAATTTAAAAAGTTAAAATTTATCTAGTAAAGTTAAGTTAACTCGTTCAAGAGAATCGATATATTACTACCGCCAATAGTAAAGTTCAGATTATTTTTTTAAAAGATTTTCAAGAATAATACCGCGGACTAAGCTATCCAGATAGATAGTTTCAGTTTTTATTTTTGGGCATCCAACTCAATCGATAGAATTAAATATATACCAGATTGAGATAATTTTATTTCCCTAAGATCTACCTAAGATTATAAAATCAGATCAACTTTAAATGTCATTCACTTAAATTATTAAAAGTTAATTTAAATATAATTTTTATGTTTATAATATATTGCTATAATATTAGTTATATTGATAATTGAATATAAGACTGATCCTTTAATTTCATAAGCTTTCACTTAATTTGATGGATAAAGCTATATATTTAGTCCTAAAAATAATGATGAAGGTACATACAAAATAAAAATTGCATTAATTTAAGTGAGCAACACAAAAATAAAATCAGAGTCATTATAATTAATTTTATTTTAATGAGTACAGTTTTAGTTTGGAAGTAATTAAATATAATGAGCTTTACGCTTTGATATATCAATAACTTGAGAAGAAAATATATGCTCAAGCTAATCTAAGAGCAATAATATAAAAAGTAACTAACACAGGCATTGTAACTATTCAATTTGAAAAAAATATGAACATACCTGAAATACCTATTGAGCAATTAAATCCTTCGCTTAAAATATTCATCCAATTATTTTCAATTAGTTAAATTTCAATTTTATCTTAATATATCAATGCAATATTCTTGGTTTAGAGTGAATCTAGTAGGACTATAGATTTTGATATAGAAACTTTTTATGGAAACACAATGAATATATAACTATTTTTTGGAAATATGATTGATCGAGTTTCGCAGAGACAAGTAAGGAAAGTTCTTTATAATTGTTTCTATAGATTGATTCTATCTAAGTAGTCTTTTGGGTTAAGAATTTTTATTACAGTTCTGATTTCTTATAAAAGATTTAAAAAGACTATAAGATTAGCAAGAAAATTCCTCCTTAAATTTCTCTAGAAGACTTATCATAAGCTAATGCAGTAGCTTTGGGTGTTAAAGTAACTATGGGCGTGATTTTCGGATCAAGCATGATATTAAACATATTTTTGTAAGTATTTTCACTAACTTATTACATAATTTTAGGAGTTAAGGAGCGTAAATGCTTTGGGGAATGATAGAAAGGTTTTAATTAATCTCTCATCTACCGATGACTTCCATTATCATACCTGCTAACACATTAAGTTTCTTTGGACTACTGAATGACATAGCAAGCTTCAATTTAATTCCTGTTGATGATTTATCAAACGATTTGTTTGACTTTACAGAAATGGAATACAGTGCTTTTAACGATCATTTTGAATTTATGAATTACTCTTCCTCAAACTTAATTCTTAACATTGGGCTTTTGTTTTATTTTATGGTGCTTAACTTTGCAATCCTATTTATTGGACTAATAATTCAAATGTTTGGATTTCATAGAAAGAGGTAAATCATTATTACTTTAACTTTTTTCTAGTTTAATTGCAAAAAGAATTAAAGACAAAATAGTTTATAATCAAATATTGAAATTTCTATTGGGAGCTTAGTTAGAGCTTTCTATATGTGCTCTGATTAATGTTTATGAATTAAAGTTTGAGACTAATGGAGATGTAATGGGATCTATTCTTTCAATATTTTTGCTTTTCATAATACTCTCTATACCTATTTTTACTTGTGTAATAATATGGAAACAACAAATAAATGTCCTATTTATGAAAAAATTTTGATTTACTTTTCTTTTAAAATTTAAAGACAATAATTTCTATAAAATTGATTTTTGAAATTGAAATTATGTTTTTTAAAAAAATATTAACTGCAAAAGAAATGTAATACTCATTTTACTTAGGACAGATGGCATAGAATTATTAGTGCCTTGTATTGTAACATGTTAACGAAAACATAAGCAAAAATGAAACAATTAATCAATTATTAAACTAAAGCAGAATTAATGCTTCTTTTTTTATTTATAGTTAAAACTAATTAAATAAATGTGGATAGATACAAAGATGAGAGATTTTCTTCTCTATATGAGAATTTTAATATACATTAACAAGGGATATTAGTATATATAGCATTTTATGGAAACAGGATGTTCTTATTCAGTTTATCTCTAATACTATTTAATAATGAACCATAAATTTAATTAATTTTCTAAATATTGACATCAGTGATATTAATCATGCTTACAAGCTTCATTAAACCTTACATTGAAAAGAAATTATTTAGAATTGCTATGATAAATGAAGTAGTTTTCATGTTAGCTTGCTATTCATTTATTCCATTTTTGCAATTAAATGATATGGAGTAAGATATTGATATCAAAATATATTTGGGATATGTGCCTATAGTCATAATCCTAACTTATTTAATTGCAAATATGATTGTAATATTCAAAGATATAATATAAGACACTCATAAACTACTTAAACAGTTTATATTGATTATTTAATTTTTTTAGTTGATTCATAATTGCAAAATAAAAAGATAGAAGATTTATTCATAATAGTTTAAATAATCAGATATACTTTCAAATTAATCATAAATAGCTTTTGTGAATCAACCTAATGATGACTCAACTTTTATTTTCAATAGCTCTTTAAGTAATATCGATTTGAGTTTGAAACATTAAGAAGGTTACTCTGACTCGTAAAATTAAATTATTAAATTCTATTACAAATATAACTGTAAAACAAAAATATCTTAGAAATAAAATATATACTATGGTTCATAAATTAAATTATATTATAAATTAATATTTCAAATCTACATTCAAATTTCTTGATCTAATAATATTCGATAAAATTTATAATATTTTGGGTAGAAAATATATATATCTTATTCTTAGCATCAATTTTCAAATATACATTAAGTCTTTTGATGTAAAATATTAAAATCCATTTTAATTTTGAAATAAGGTTATTTAAAATATAAAATAAAGTTCATTATTTAGAAAGATTGATGAGGGTTAAAAATTGAGCTTTACAAAACAAAATAGTCAAAATATTTTATGAATAATTTGCAAATATACAATTAACCTAATTATAAATACTCATGCTTATTTATTTTTTCTACTTATCTGATAAATATGATAAATCCTACCAATTAAAGTTTCCCCAAAACCACTAGTTATTAAATATACATTATTTTAATTAAATGTACTTTTTGAAATTATGCTTACTTATTTAATTACCAATTCATCTTTTTGTAAAAAATCCTCTTTTAAATAATATTGTAAAACCTTAGGCAGTAGAAAATTAAATTTATTCATTTATTTTATTGATATAAAAACAATGAAACAAAGATCATAAATGTAAAAGGATTAAGATTATTCTTAGGAAGTTTAAGATGAATTTTCATATAAATTTGACTAGTTTATATTTAATTTAATTTTTTTTTCCTGTCCAAGATTTACAGAAAAAGTAGAATCAATATTGTAAAATAAATATTACAATACTATATATCTAAAAAGAATTTCGGGGGGAAGTTTCCTGCACTTTTTTTATTGACTTAAAATTTAATAAAGTTTACATAATTTATAAAATTTAACATTTTTATTACTGATTAAATATTAACAGTAAATTGTTCATCATTATATAGTCATGGAAAAACAGAATAAATGAATCATAATTTCAATAAAAATTTTATACAATATTTTAGAATTACCATAGTAGAGAATTATAAAGGTTAAGATAGAAACCTACAAATATCAGGTGAAATATGCCAGAGTTGTTGGAATCTGAAGAGAGACATTGACTAATTTACAAATAAATTAAGTATAATTATTTCAATAAAACTAGTTAGGAAGTTGGTTGATATTTGTTATAAAGATTAATTTTATAGAAATAATTATTTTGAAAAAATGCAGGAAACTCCCCCCCCAAATTTCACTAATATTTTATATTATCATAATGCAATACATATAAAATAAGAATAAAGAACTCAACCCATAAAAGATTGACATCATTGGATTAATATTTTTACTTAATAAATAAAAATATTATTAGTAACTAATTTATAAAAATATTGGAAAAGATTATGAAGTTGGTCAACATTTTATCATAAATCTTTTATTTATATTGTTTAGTGTTCTATTTATCTCATTATTTAAAATCATAAACACGATAAATACTTTTAATTATAATTATAAAAATCATTTTAACGGAAAAATTTGTAACAAAAATTGAAAATATTTATTTTAGATTAAGAACAATAAAATTTTTATTTGGTAATTAAAATCATAAAAAATTTTCTTGATATTTAAAAATATGAAAATTTATTATTATAGATAAAGAAATTTAATTTCTAATATAATATTCTATCCCTATTCCTTATATCAAATAATTAGGCAAAAATGGGAATTATTTATTTCTTATTATCATATATTAGTACTATATACATATTCATCAACATGCTTTAGGATTTGTGGGGTTAGATTAAAATAGTTGTCACTTTCAATAGTATTAAATTATAAATAATTTAATAAAATTAAAAAATAGTAGCATAGTGATAAAATCAAGATAAGGCATTTGCATTAAATTTAACAATAAAACTAAGTAAAGCATGAGTAACAATAATAAGAATCAATATATTTAGCATTTACAAGACACTAGTAATTGATACAGTAAATAAATATATAGAATAAAATCAAACATTAATAAATTTTATTATGAATTTAATTTATGTTTTCATTTAATTGCTAAAGACTTATATTATTCATTATGCCACACAATCAATTAAATTTAGTTTAACTTTTATTGAAAAACCTTGTTAAAATAAAAATTAATGAAAGAAAAAATATATTTTACAAATATTATTGAATTTTATTGAAACTTAATAAATAAAATACCAATAGAACTAATATGTTTTCTCTTTAACAAATATAATAAATAATCTTTAATCTTAAATAAATTCTTAAATCTTGTTTAATTAGTCATAAAATTTGCACATCAATTGCATAGTGGAAATAATATTGATTTCCTCTAATATGATTTAAGTTAGAAGAAAGTTCACTTGCCAATTATTCATATTAAAAATATTTATTTTAATTTAATATCCCAAATTCGGTTGATTTTTATTATATTTGTCATAATAAAATTATCAATCCTATTTGTGAGAGTATAAGAAATTAAGCTTAAAATGAAAAATTAACGTAAAAATGAGATTAAATAATATCCAAAGCGTATATACGAAAAGAGTTAATAATAATATTGCATTAGCACAAATAAAATGAGATTCGCTTGAATTATTATTTAGTTTCATTAACTCTATTAGAATCCAGGGCTTTTTATTATTTAAAAAAATAGCTGAAAAGATTTTCCTATAATAATATTATGGTATGAAAAATTTAGTTAAATTTGTAAATTATTGAAAGAGAATAAAAATCATTCATTTTTTTTTATAGAATAATAAATAGATGTCATTTTATTCATCTCAACATTATCTGGCTTTTAATTATACAACCGATTTTACAATTGCTTTTATTTTTTTTTCCATTTATGTTTTTAATAAATACTATAATAACTTATAACAATTAATTATTATTTTGATCAAAATTAAAATATTACTTACTTTGAATTGTACAAATCCTAATTATAATAATCAATTAAAATATCTGATGATCAATGCTTTAATTTATATAATTAATTATCTTGTAGGAATAATTTGATTTGGAAATTAAATCTAAATTTGGAATTAAAATTTGGTTTATAATTTTTGGCAGTTAAATTTGTCCTAACCTAGAGTACTTATCCTGCAGAGAATTCAAAAAAATTCAAAAAATTAGCTAGACTTTACTATTGGCGGTACACCTCTATCGCTTCTCTGGAGCTAGATAAATTACCTTTAATTTTAACATTAAAATCATCTAAGCAATTCACCTTAAATTAAAGTAATGTAATATAGGGGTACTGAAAATTTTAAAGTCTAGTTAATTTTGAATCTTAATCAAACAAATACAACAATAACTAGGCAAGGACAAATTTAACTGCCAATAATTAAAATAATTAATTTCAAATTTAAATTTGATTTTCTAAATCAAATTAATTTCTACAATATTTATTATAATTTATAAACTAGAGAGCAACTCTTAAGCATTTACACAATATAATAAATGGAATTTTGGAAAATTTTCAATCAGTAAACAAAGCAAAATTGATGGGTAAAAAGAAAAATTGATGATGTTCTTAATGATTTGGGTGTAAGTGTGATCATAACATTAGTTAAAATTTAATTTTTAGATTATTTGTCAATTATGGAGTATCTATCAATTTAAATAATCTTAATTAAATTTATAATTAATATAGTATAATAATTATTATTATTGCAGGAGCTTGCTATAGATGTGTAATTTAGAATAGGCTTGAGCTGATCATTATATTCATAAAACCCATAACGCAATTTAAATAGTAAATCATTAGACTTACAGTCATAAACTGAAACCAAATCTCGCATATACTCACTTAAATTACTAAAATTTAAATATTAAACCACTACATGAACTCTATTAAAACCCTAATAAAGAATGCACTAATAGTCTACTTTTATCAATCAAAAACTCAATCAAACTCCTGAAAGGGTTTTGGGGTTTTGTATTACCACACTAGACTACAACTCTATCAAAGCAGTACTAATTACTAATATAAGAGCTCTAATTTGATAAAGATAATAGAGAGACCCCCACCCAATTTTAGATACTCCAACTGTATTAACTGCTCAGATAAATAAAAGTTAATAATAAATTCTTAGCAGAAACTAAAATAAGCAAAGAATAAGATAATAGAGCGCCTCCTACTCCACTACCGAAGATAAAATTAGACATATTCGCAAACCTTTTATATCAGAAAATAAAGATGCTTAAATAGAGCAAGTGAAACTAAAAATCAAAGAGTGGGATAATAATAATATCACAAAGCAAAGAGATGAGATTGAATAATTAAAAAGTGTATAATTATTCAAACAAAAATTAAAGATTGATAAGAAAATTATTTATGATTATGATGATGGTGACTCTGACTGGAGTGATTATTATAGAGAGGTCCAGTGATGAATCCTATATAGACTCATCTAGTGTGGTAACTATAATTGAACTCCTAAAAAATCAGTGACAGATAGCAATAAATACTCTAAACCCACGGTTTAGGAAATTAATAATTTAGGAGGATCCAATACTTATTAATTAATAAATGAGTTAACAATAAAATATGGAAATTCACGCTGGATCCAAAAATTAAAAATAATAAATATAGTAATCATACCTTGAAGACCCATAAGAAGATGAATAAATAGCATACATGTTAACAAAAGCACAACTATAAGAGAGAATTGATACAAGAGAATCAATTATATCACTCTGGGTTTAAGGAATTAACTCTGCTCAATATGAAACGTTGAGTTGATTCGTAGATTACATTTAATATATGGGGTCACTAATCTACTAAGCACTAAGCAAAATAATAGCTAAGTCGTAGAAAGGAGTAGAAACTTACTTACAATCAGGTGAGCTAGCAGCTGCTATGATAAAATAAACACCACTAATACTCCTAAAGAATGTAGATGCAAATGCTAGCAGCATTGTATTAGTAAATACTGAAAAAGAACCTTACAAAAATAATAGGGTTCAAATCAATTCTAAATGCCTCCAAAAGCATACCCACTTCCTAAGAAGTGACATGATACAGCTCATCATTTCAAGACTCAAAGGAGTAGTCGCCAAAAATTAGATCAATTTCTCTATAATAATTCAAAACTTTGATCATTAATTCAAATATTTAGATAAAGATTACAACGAAATAATCGTGCACAGGGTAAGTAAGAAAGAAAGGGAAAAAAGGAGGCAGAAGAGGAAACAAGAAGAGAAGACAAACAATAAGAGAAGAAGAAGATGAAGTCTCAGTTTACATTAAAACAAATAGACATGCTTGACTATATAAAGGGCTCTGACCCTTCTATAGTGATTTACCACTATCATATCCGGGGGCCTTTGAGCCCCCAACGAGGATTAGTTATAATTATTATTATTTTTGCATATTTTTATTTCACAAATATAAATATATTAAATATAGATTATAATAGTTATTTATTAAGATATCTTGATAAATTATTAAGATATCATAAACTATTGAATTTAGAGAGTTTTTACTTAAAATTTATTGGATTATATAAATATAAAACAAAAATTAAAAAATAATATGTATAAAACAAATGAAATGACTGTAAGTTAAAATTGAACTAAATTTTATTTTCTTAGTTTAGTCTCCACTGATTAAGGGATTGAATTTAGTTATTTTTATTTTAATTTTTATATTTAAATCATACTTGAATTTGCTATTACAAGATTTATAATAACTACTTTTAAATGTAATTATCTTTATTTTAATCTTATTAATATATGATATAAATGAAAAAAAATATCATTTAATTTAATAATTATTCTAAAAACAACAGCTTATGTATAAGATATCTATTAAAAGCTTAAAATTAAAAAATTTTAGTTATAAGAAAATAGAAGAAAATGTAAAAAAAAAAGGATAATTTAATAATGATATCTTATACACTTAATTGTATAAGTAAACATTTTATTGATAATTGAATAATAATTTAATGGATGTTGTAAATTCCTATGTGCTTGAATTATAATATTAAAATTAAATATTGGTACTATTACTTTTTATTAGATTTAAACATGTACTGATAGCTATGCAATTACAAATAATTTATTTAAATTTACGATCAGTAAAATTATAATGTTTTGCAATCTTTCACTTGGGATCAAGCACCTCCCTACATCCTAAAAATTGATAATAACCTTCTGGAATAGCTAGAAGAAGAAAAATTATACTATATTGGAATAAAGGCTTAATTATTTTATATAGACAATACATTAATGGATACTCATGATTCACTTAGTTTTAAAATCACAAGGAAATATTGCGATTGGTATCCTAGATTCTAAAGTAGCCTAGTAATCTAAGATCAATTATACTTTATTGGAGATAACCCTACTAAGTTCCAAATTACTCAACCAAAGTATTTTAAAATATATTGTAAAGTACAATAATTCCTACTGTGTATAGGAACTATTATATTCCTTGACTTCATTAAATCCTTCTGTTGATGTCCATAAAAATTTCTTGGATTTTGATAAAAATACTTTGGAAACCAGTATTTTTACAAAAGATAAACAATTTGAAGACACATAAATAGAAATCACTCTTACTATCAAAATATTAATTGTGATAAACCCCAAAACCCCAAAACCCCATGAGTTGTAAGCTGATGATGGCATATAAGAATTTTTAGAGTAAATGTAAGTAGATAGTTATAGAAATGCATCAGATTGATAATTATAAATCAGATTGCTTAATAACATGAATAAGTTTTTTGCTTTCCTATTCATGAATATATGTCTTGTTGTCAATTTTAATGATTTAAACGTTCACATTTCCTTAGTTGTACTTTTAGATTGTATGCTCAGTGTCAAGAGTTGTATTATATCCTTTCTCCTACTTTTTTTATTACTGTTACATGCTATAGCTCTAAGGTGCATTTTAGTTTTAAAGACACTGTTGCTATATTTGTTCACCTTAATTTTATTAATCAAGTTTCTCAAATTTTGAGATGCGATTATTCGCGGATTTCACATTATCCTTTATAGCATTCAAGCTTTCAGCAACACCTAGTTTGTGGTCTACCATGATCTTGTTAACCTGGTCTATTACGTTTTTTATGTTTTTATCGACCATTTCGTATTAACGATCGTGCTTGGACTGAGATTGCGTTATTATTTCAAGTTAACTACTATAATTATCAGACAATTCTTTTATCCGGTTATTAGCACATTCAATTGATTTTGTAAGAGTTGATATTTGTTCATGTACTCTCCTAACATGGCTGGCCAATGACTCCTGGGTCGCAATCCCAATAGTTGGTGCAACACCCTTTATATCAGCGACCAAAATCTTGAAAGCTTATTCTATCTCTTCTCACCCTTAGCAAACCAGCTCTGAAATCGCTGGAAGGTCAATATTTTTAAACTTCACCTCTACCTCTTGTACTTTCATTACGACTTCAGCAACTTGATTATTAAGCTTTGCTATCAGATCAGTCTCCAAAATTTCAGGTACTTTAATGAGTAGTCGATCATAAAGATCTTTCATAGAGTTTGTGGTCAGCTCTTCAAACCTTGTTGTTATAAGTTCATCAATTTGATTTAACTCAGGGAAGGTGGTGTCCGTTTAAGAGTCCGTTATCTCCTCTTCCGTGTGTCTCTAGTTTGAGGATAAGGATTGTTCTTCAAATTGCTGTCCCTAACTTTTAATTGATTCCTATAGACTTACTGAGGATTTTTAATCATCCATTAAAGGCTTAATTTATTGTTTTGCATTTATAATTTAGCTTGTCTTCGAAGTACTCTTCTTTTGATGTGATAATATAGACTTAGCGGGTGTATTACTTTTATTCTCTGATTTTCTGGCATTTAAAGTGTTGATAATCCATTCCTTATGGGCCTTAATAACTTCGGGTCCGAAACTTTCTTACAGCTATATTTTAACCTGCTTGTAAGACTTCTTGCCAATAATATTTTTATTCTTAAGGAGTTCCATTATACTTGTCCTCTACTTTTCGTACCTCAGATCCGAAAGCTGCTCATCGTTGAAAAATTCTGCTGTATATCCTGAGTCCTCCTACTCTTAGTTGAAAGCCGCCACCTATAAATGCTTCTTATTTGGTTTTTTTTGGATGCCTTGCCCATCTTTGTTACTATTTAATTCTATATTGTCAAGCTATTTATAAGGAAAACTGTTGATAAATATAGAAGTGCTCAAATTAAAAGTTTTCTTATTCTGTATGTTGCTTTTTTAATCTGAATTTCACTATGTTTTAAATTGCTATTAATAAATAATTGACAACTATTCTTAACAACATTAATTTTGATTTAAGTAACATGAATTTTGTAAAAGTATTACAAAGTCTAACAAAGTGTTAAAAAATGAATTGAAATTATTATCTAAAGTAAAATAAACAAAGATCTAAGTTATCTTATGACAACTTACACTAATACTACCAGCAATATGATGGTATTATTGAATTAGAAAATAAATTGAGTGTTGAATAGGTCTCATCTTTATTAGTAAATTCATAGTGTGCAAGATAGATAGAATTGATTTAGTCAAAATTTTCTTGAAATTTTATAAGATGCTTTTTGTTGGTAATATTTTGTAAGAGTTTGTAAGAGTTTCTAACACTCTGAAATACTTTAACAGAGTTTGTAATACTTCTTAAATGCTTGATCATGACTACCAAACATCGATGGGGTTTGCTAAAACATCATAATTTTGACATTTCACATTGGGGAGTAAATTTTAACCACCCATGGGTTAATTTTTACTCCGAATATAAAAGTTTGCTATACAGTTGATAAAACTTGACAAGTTTTAATTTAAAGAGATAAAATTATTTTTTAATGGCTTAATAATTAAAAACTTTAGCTCTCAATTAAATTCACTCATATCATATAATTGTTATTCTATTAACTAGGCTATGAGCTTAAAGGATTCCCCTCCTGGTCTATTATCCCTCCTTGATGGAGTTGCATCACCAACTGCTTATAGTTGACAAGTTCTTCAACCTGTCCCCTAAGATCGTTAATCTCATTTCTTACTCTCTAATTCTACTCCATAAATTTTTACTTAGATTTAGCACCGGGATTCTGACTCTATTTTTCTTCCTCTTAGTTGTGCTATCTTGATTTTCTTTTTGTGCTCTGCTTGAGCAAATATGCAGACCTTCCTTTGTTTACTAAATAACAATGACAAGTCATTATAAGCTTACCGCTATAAGAAATAGAATTATTCAGAGCCTCTATGAATTGTGGCTTCATATGCACTAAGTTATTTTGTGAGGTATCAAGTCTTATCCTTCTCTATTCTTTGGCACTTTGTATCATATTGTTGACTCCATCTGTATCTAATGATAACAGAATATCTGTAATCCATTTTTGTCTAAATGGAGCCAATCCATTTAATCGGGAAGGAATTTCAAAAGAGAGGGCTTGCCTTCAGCGTGCGATAGGAAGTCATCTGCTGTCAGACCCTCTATTTGGGGAACAGCTGAAACTATCACATCACATCGTTTTAAGAACTATTGAAATTTACAATTTAAATTATTACCTCTTTCTCTCCTGTTAGTATGCTTCTAAAGAAGTATATATTTGAGCAATTCATCTTGGGCAGATACGCCCCACATTCCTATGTCAAAAAATCGTAAAGCTCTTTTTTTGACCCAATTTTATTTCTCACCTAGCTGACATGGATCTCTTGTAAATTATTATTTGAGAGCATTTGGAAAGTTTAGAGGGGCTGATAAAAAATATTTATTACCCTGATTAATAATAATAAGGTTTATTTAAAATAAGCAATTAAATTAACAATTGTTAGTAGCTAACTAAATTACTATACCCCATAATGAATAATCTATATAGAAATAATTTTTAAATAAAGTTTAATAACTTTATAAACAAAAAATGGAAAGTAATATTAAGGAGGCATATAAGCAGCAAGACATAAGAGAATTTTTCGCATCAGAAAATTTTTTGAACTCAATCGAGAATGAAAACATTGAAGACTCTAGAATTTTTGGAAATAATGAAAATAATCCTGGTGACGAAATTGTACTTTGTAAAACCACCTGCCTAATAGTGCCTGGGCATTACGATGTAGAAAATTTTAAATTAATTTCACTAACCTAATCACGAATAAAGACTCTTGAGGACGCCCTTGTATAGTGAATTGATGGTTAGACCTACAGCACTGTCATTATTGATCCACGCCGTCTGATTGGTCTTAGTAGTTCAGACAGCTAGATGGGAAATGCTTTAACTTCAGAATAAGTTGATAAAGCAATAAAACTTATCGAATAATTGCAAGACTCATACTATGAAGAAAATAGTTCAAGCCGGAGAAAACATTGCTAAAATAATTAAATTACCAAAAGATTCTCAGAAACCCCATAATTAGGACCTTTATCCTCCATATCGAGTAATGTAAGTTGTTTACTTTTTAATCGAAAAAACCAAAACTTTTATTTTTAGGCAAGATCAAAAGTCTATTACAAAGAGTCTAAACAAACAGCTGAAATGTGTAAGAGTGAGAAAATTCTTAATTTATTTCATGATCATGGGTGCACTAAGAGCCAGTTAATGGCACGCTTTAATTTGAGTAGATACTTAATAAATAAGATAATTGGAATAAGTTCACAAAAGAAGGACCACAAATAACTATGTAAAACTAACTCGAGACTCTTCAAATCAAGACTCATAAATTAAGTTATCAACTTTGCTTAATTCCATAATCAGCAAATTTAATCTGCTTAACAAGTCCAATAGAAATTAAACCAAACTCTTGGAATAAATATATCAACGAAACAGATAAGAAATATCATGGCCAGGGATTTAGGGTTTGCTTATAAGAAGGTGTATATGATTGACAGAAGAACAAATAGCAACGACTGTCTAAAGCAAAGGTAACTTGCAGCCTTTAACTTCGTCTAATACTTGGATGATAAGAAGCTGCTGATCAATATCGATGAAAGCAGTATCTAGAATCAATCTAATATTAGGAAAAGCTGGAGTTAAAAAGGTTCAAGAAATTACAATGACCAATTAGTTTGAGTGTATGGAGTGAATATGATTGCAGCAGTACTAAGTGACGGGAGAGTTTTTTTTACACTTAATATTGGAAAAAACAATAGCAGTACTGTCATTTACTTCATTCATTAGATCATTGACTATCTTGATGAGAATGAGCTAAACTGGAGACCGAATGTAATTTTTATCTTGGACAACGCAACTTATCATAAAAGTGTTGTGGCACTTTAAAAATTTAGATTGCTCTGTATTTCAGTCATGTATCTCGGCCCTTATTAATTTCACTTGGCCCCAATAGAAAATTTTTTTGCAGCAATTAAAAAGGATAGACCATTTATTACTGAGCCATCTAGCAGAGAAGAGTTTATAAAAAGTTTGATTCTACAGATTTTGTCTACTAATTTTGATTGGATTAGGAAAAGTTTTTTCAGCTGTCTCACTCATGCTAAAGATGCTATTCATCTAAAGAAGATTTGATTTTAGACAGTTTGAGCTGGTAAATACATGCGTACCATGGGAAAAAAATTTAAATAACCTAAAAAACAAAACAAAACTCAAACACCCTGAATGAATAAATAAAAAATAAAGTTTTAGACTTAGTATAATAATTAACTATAAGAAGGTTTTAATTTCTAACTATTTTAAATACTTTTAAAATTTATTTATTTATATTTAGTTTTTAGATAAATTATTTAAGTTAATTAACTAATCATTTATATTTTTTTATCCTCAATTCCTCCTCTCCTTCTATCTCATTCCCAATGTGAACTGTATGCATCCTATTTGAATTTGATCTTGTAAAGATCTCCAATCTGTACTCCATTCCAAACAATTCAACAATCATGTTCCAGAATTCTTCTGGTTTCTCTGAATGCTCTCTTCTCTTTGCATGTATTTCATCTTGAATTCTATCAATCATGTTTTTATATAAGCTACCCTTGATGCCAATCAAACAATATTCCTTAGAATATTGTGGACTTTTACTATTTATAGGATTTCCCAAATTTGTGTACTTAAACCAAGTAAGTGTCTTGACTACCTCATAACCCTACTATTTTAAAATTTTTAATCCATCGTTTTGAGTATTGAAGAGGGTCCAGTAGAATATGATGCCTTCTTATTGAATTTATTTTAGTGGAATTTATCTTAGGCTCTTTATTGATAAATATTGATATGGAAGCTCATTTTAACCCTTCCAGGGATTATCTTGAACTACTATCTTGAATAGATAGCCATTCACTTTTAACATTGTAGCTCTTAAATTCACCCAGAGATAATCGTTTCAACATCTGACCTCATTTTTATTGGCAACCCACATCTAAATTACTATCTGAAAAAGTTCACCCATTTCTAACAAATGTATCCACCTTTAACCTCAAAAACAAACTCTGGAAGTTTTAAATGTGATTAATTTGGGTCTTGCTGCTACTTTAAGAATTTCATGTTGCCATAATTCCATCTATTTAAAACTTTTTCATCATAGAGTGTTTCTTTTTCAGGTATCTACGAAATTTCTACTTTTGCGCAACCATTCATGTGTCTATGACAGTTAAAGAGGGTATCGAATGTATCTCCACATCCCAAGCATTCCAAATTTTATAGGAGGTCTTCTACTCTCTGGATTCTGTGATATTCTTTGCAAGTTTTTGATTTGCTCCAATGAGTTGCTCTGGATTATGGATTGGCATAAGGGATTCTGCAGTAAGTACAGATGAATTCTTTATCTTTCTGGAGATCTTGAAATGCATATCTCGTTAGTTCTTCAAAAAGTAACTGATTAAAGTTTGCTTGCTGAGGCTGCATTCTTATGGGAGTTTTATTTATGTTATTGTTTCGAAATTTTCCTTATTTAACCATTGTGCATTGAAATATTGGAAGATTTTTAAATATTTAAAAGTTAACTGTTTGGTATTGAATTTTCCAAGAGTGTAGTCATAGCAAAATTTTCTGCACATAGTTTCGGAGTAAATTTTAACCATGCATGGGTTAATTTTTACTCCCAAAAGACAAAAGAATAATTTTTTATAACTATCTTCTAGTTTGATGATCAAATCAAGTAGTTAAGTTTACTATATTTATTATATATAATAGTTACAATTAGATCTTTTAATAATAAAGAACTCTATTAAACTAAGAAATTCAAAGTAGTTTAATAATTGTTTGTATGATTAGATGAAGTAAATATATAAATTAAATTAATTCAATAATGTAAACTCTTTCAAGTTATATGTATTTAACCTTTAAAAATTGACAACATTAAATAATTAGGGAACCTAATTATTATATTCATTTTAGCTTCTTGTAACAACAATAAAATTTATAATTTATATGTAAATTAATAAATAAAATGAGTTAAACATCTTAATTAATAAACTCTCTATTGAATTATCAACTTAATTAATTAGTCTTATTTTATAATAATTAATTAATTATAAGCTTTTCTTTTTTATTTTAACTTATAACAATGTATTCCAAATTAAATTACTGTTCTACTTAAATATTACAAAAAGTTTAAAATTAATAGAATTTCTATAATTATATAATTCGTTTAAAATTAATAAATTAAAAAATCAAACTAGCAATGAAATATTATTTATGATATATTTCAAAGTTTTGTTTTATCTTTTATATTTAATTAATCAACAGATTTATTGTATAACTTCATATTAATTTTAAGTTAATTTAATAAAACCCCATTATTAAAATTCATAAGGAAATTTGGGAGATAAAATAATTCACAGAAATTAAGTGCTATATATTTAATAATTCATAATTATTCATTAGTAAATAATAATTTAATTTATTTATATTTGAATCACTAATTTTTTTTTGATTTTTCTACTTTCTAATCTAACTCCTGATAAGTTCTGAAAGTATTACCAAAATTTCTTTGCTATTCATACTAATCGCTCTCTTTTAACACTATAAATCTGTATCTTTCACCAACCTAAGAATTGATTTCTTCTAATATTTTGAGAATTTATTTAGCTATTCTTGAGAAATTGTCTATAGTATTCTCTTTACTCTTTGAGTGATTCTTTTTATAGTTAGGAGATTTCTATTACCTTTGTAAGAATTATTAAGATTTTTATTGGGATAATTTTAAACTATTTTAAAGAAAGATATGACTTTAAAACGATAATATGAGACAGTAGATGAGATGGTACTATTAGGGAATTCAAATTTTGTTGTGAGGGGTTCTATTCCTATGAAGATTAACTTTTTTAAAAACATTAAGCAAAATATTAAGTTTTTATAATAAGTAAACATTAGTTGTATTTTGATAATTATTTCTCTAATCACCTTATACTAATGTTATTACTCTTTTATATATATATATATTTAATATATAAATTTAATTATCAGATAAAATAAAATTTTCTAATTTAGTTACACAAAAAGTTAAGTTATATGATTTAAAAATCAAAGATAGATAAAATTTTACAATTCTATTAAGATATATATGTTTAAAAAAGAATGTTAAGCAACTAACTCCTTAAATATAATTTTATCATTTATTAAATTTTTTTTTTAGAATTTTAAGTATTCTCCAGAGAAATTGTTAATTATATCTAGATTTATGTATATTCTATATATATTTGAATCTTTATTATTACTATTTTTAAAGTGTCAGTTACTTTAATTTGAAACTAATTTAAACATATAATTTTAATTAAAATGCTTAATATATTCTTAAAAACACTCAAAAAGCATTATCAATCAATAAACTTTTTAACCATCACTGAAAATATTTAATTTGTAATTCATTCTTATTATAGAAGATCTTACTATAGACATTTTTAATTGATTATATTGTTTTAAAGTTTAAGTTTTATAAATATAATTATACAAAAAAGATTCTGTTTTTTACGATTACAAATTGTTTTTAATTTATACTGCTTCATGAGCAATTATTTAAAGAATAATATATATTTATGCTTATAGAGTATCAAGTTACGGGATATTTATAAAAAAATATTTAACTATATAAATAATTAATTAATTTCCTGATCCAACAACTTGCTTCACCTAAAAACAATTGCCCTTAATGATTGAATGGAATATTGCAGAAGGTTATAATTATCACACTACTGTTATAGAAGTTAAATATTATTTATAATATGATTAAAGTTAAATCCCAATTTATATAAATACCAAAAGTTTCTATTTGTTTTTATATTTTTAATTACCAACAGATCTCTAAAAAAATAAATTTTTTTTAAAGATTATTAAAATATGTAGTTGACACTGCACAGAATTTATATTTTGGAGGATTTACACAAAATGGTTTCACCTTCTCACCTTTCATATTTAAATTAAAAAATAAATAATTTATTTAAATTTATCATTGGGTTATATATTAACTCGCCTGTTAAATCCAATATTGTTTAATATTGCTATTAAATAATGAATGAATTATATTTATTTAAAAAATCGAGGTTGAAATGGGTTACAAATTATTATCAGACAAATCAAAATATATAAATTAATTTAATATTTATACTAAATAAAATATAATTAAATTAAAATATTTCCAAAATAACTTTTAGATTTAGAAGTTTAAAATTAAATTCTTAAATTTCTCCAAATTAATTATGAATTTTATTAAGTCTTTTTACCAGTTTTAATGTATGGCTTGAAAGAGTAATCGATATAGAAAAAAATCGCTAGTAATTTGTAGCAGTATTAAAAACTGGTTCATTTCTATGGAATAAAAATTCCAAAATCCTTTCATGAGTATTATAAATGTTTTTATTTATGCGTTGTACACTGAGAATTAGGGATTATTTTTTTATAAGGAATTACATTCATTAAGATTATAATTTTAAGAAATTATTTTGGCATTGTAATTTTTAACTCATTTTCATATGTTTTCATATATTTCATTAATCTTGCCTTCTTTAAAAGATTTAAGGTTTCACTTTTATTTTTTTAATTCTCACTTTTATCCCGTTAAACGTGCTCGTTTTGATTGATATAAGTTATGAATTTAGATGTTTTCATATTAAAACAATTTTAAATATGAATTGTTAAAAGTAGTTTAAAAAAATTTGCAAGTTTTATCGAATTAGAAAACGGAAATAAATTAATAATGTGGATTAGAATTATTAATTTTTCTCCAACATTAAATATTTAACTTAAAATTTGAAATAACATTTAGACAAAATTCAGCAACTATTAATTATAAGGCTAACTCAATTGTCTTTTATGAATCAAGTTGCACGAGCAAGAACTAAGTTTCAGAAAGAGATAAAAATTGATTACTAATAATTTTAATTTTAATACATTTGATCAGGGAAATAATTAATTAGAAGCTTCACAATTAAGTATGTTAATAATCAGGTAATTTAATTTATACATGTGTCTACTATAGATGAACCCTATTTCAATAATATATGGTTCAAATTTAATTTAAACTATAATTAAACTTGTTAAATTTCTAAAATAGAACATAGCACTAGAAAAATGAGGATCAGAAATTTTCATGAAAATAGCAAAATAAGATGAATTAAATTCATCAAACCAATAAAATAAAATAAAGTTTTCATTTAAAAATAACATGGAAATAATTTTACTGAGATCATAAGCATTCATAAAATTAGGCAACTAAAATTTATCCGTTAAAATAAATAAATGAAGATAAATCTAAAAAGAATGTATTATAAATCATAAGGAATTGCTTACACTCAATATTGCTATAATTATATAAAGACTTATAACTTTTTGAAGGGATTTTTTTGTTTTAAATGGCTAATCAGCATTTTCACAAATATATGTATCAATTGACTTCGTTCAAGTTATATAAAATTAAATAATACTATTTATAGAAAAGTTTTGGTTTTCTTATAATTTAAATATATTGTAAATAAAAAATTCAAGGAAAAATAAACCGTGCTATTCATTTCAATGGAGTCTTTAGAAGAGAAAGGTACCAATAAATTTAAATAGCCATTAGTGCATAAATATTAAAATATAGGCTTCAAAATTTATAGAACTAAATTTATCTTTATGAATATTTAATTTTATAAAAATAGTGGATCCATTTATCTTATTAGATCTTACGAAGACGAAGTATTAATTGTAAAATATTTTAATGATGTATAGATAAATTAAATAAATTTTAAGATTTTGGAGATGGATTAGCAAAAAAGTATGATTAAGTGATTAGAATGTTACCATATTTAACAGCAGTACAATCGTAAATTATATTTATTTCAAATATTTACTGATTTTATAATAATTGCTCGATCGTTAATACTTTATTTTTAAAAATGCAAAAATAACATAAGAAAAGAATAATAATTTGCTTATTTATTTAATGATAAATTTTCAACCATACATTCAATATTAAAATTAATAATCATTTACTAAAAAATAATATTTTATTCATATTAGTAATAAATTATGCCTCATAACCTAAAAAGAGAATCCAAATTTTTAACAAATTTAGATTTTCTCATATTAATTGCTTCCTGTTAAATATAAAAAAATTATCTATATAACAAATATTTAATTGTGAATGGGTGAAGTAGTTTACAAATGCTGGTCTTGGATAACCGCATTTCATATTTCATAGCATCAAACTTTACAATAAACCATTTTAATATAATAATCTGATATGAAAATTAAATACAAATATTTTCTAAAGTTTAGCGATTTTAACTTGATTATTGCTGGGCTTCAAGAAGATGCATCATAACAGAACTTAATCATGAAAATAAAGTTATAGATTTTTTTTTGATATTTTTTATTTACAAAGCTTTTTATAGTTATTAGAAACTTTTAATAAAATAAAGTTTATGCTTTTATCTAATCATAATATTAACCTGACAGAATTTAAGATTAAATTATTTTTAATTTTATACAACTTATTTTTTCTAAATGCTCATAAAATTAAATAGTGTAAATACAGTCTTGAACTATATGATATATTAATCTGGTAATTACTTGAATCAATCTTTAAATATATTTTTAATATTTTATAGTATTTCATTAACTATATGAATAATAAATAATATAAATTAGTTATTATCAAGGTGGTTTATTACCAGAATATATTGAGACAATTCTTGCTGAAAATTATCTCGCTGGTTGCTTTTCAATTATTTAATATATTAATATAATTTGCTTATCAATGGGAGAGATTAGATAAAACATTTATTAGATTTATTAAAATATTTTATTTATTTTACACTGGGATTGGATTTTTTGTTCTAAACATAGTATCAGATAATCTAATAGATCTTTACTTAATAATAAAAATACAAATATATTTAAAATTGTAATTAGCAAATTTTATTTGATATTAATTATATTCTCTAAATATTATTTTGTTGATAAAAAAAAATTTAATTCTTTCAAAGAATCATAAATAGTTTTTAAAAATAAATAATGAAATAGAATTTTTCTTCATTTGCTTTTTATCTCATTTAAAAAAATAATATTAAAAAAAAATTATTAAAATCTATTCTTATATAAAGAATTATTACATTATATTTTTTTATAATGCCAGCTGTCCTATTTTTAGTTATAAATATAATTATTTAAAAAAATAAAAATGTAAATTATTTTTAAATTATGAATTTATAATTTTTTTTAAATTAAAATTTCTACATTCTTGCTAATATATAATTTTTTTTGAAATACACAAAAACGTAGCAGTTAGAATTTTTTTTTACAATTAGCATGTTAAAATACTTAATATTCTTTATATTAGAGTTATAAAGCCTCATTTTAAAATAATCTTTTTGGGTAAAATTGTATTTAAGTTCAAATAAAAAAATAAAATTAAAAGCTTATTGTATTTATGTATGAACTATTTTAAATTTTTCAATTTAAGTTAAAATTTCACAATTTTCACTCAAATATTAATCTATATGTCTTAAGTATTTTTTTTGCAAAAAATTCGTAGAAAATAAATTTACTAGACATTAAATTTAACTACGACAGAATTATATAGATGCACGGGAGTAGCTTTCTAAAGTAACAATCTTTTGTTTGAAATTATTATATTATCGAAAATTAAATATAATTTTTACATCAAATATTATTTAATCTCTATGTTTTCTTAGCCAATTTTGATCTAACCTACAAGTTAAAAAGAATTAATACGATAAATTCAATAATATAATATTTTAAGAAATCTTAAATGCAGCTTATTTAGTTAGATTTCATATATCTTAATAATAAATAATTATTTTAAATTATATGAAATAGTTTCACAGATTCATAAAATGGCCAAGTTCTAATTTTGGAACAACAGTCTCTCACGTAGACTTATATAGCTTTCCTATTAATTATGGCTCTTCAAATATTAATACAAATAGTAATATCTATAAAATTGTTTGCAATTTCTTTTCTATATCAATATCTCCATATTTTAATAATCAATATTTTTATTAAAGTATTTAAAGCTTACTATAACAGTAATAATTATTATTTTATATGTTTTATCTAAATTTTTGTACCTAGTAATTTATTGAAAATTTAATTGATCTTTTTGATTTAAAATATAAACATATTTATAGAATTTCAATTAATTTATATTTTAACTTAAACTTAATTTTTAAGTTCATTATAAATAATTTATTTTTAGTAAAATTATATAATATTCTAATCCAGCAAGTTCTCTTTTCTGGAATTCCAGACAATGAAAAATTCTACTTTGCAGGATCTGCTTTCAATTTATTGGGAACAACATCAATTATATTTTATTTACATTTAAACAATAGGCTTCCTATCATCAAATATTGGAGAATATAATTGCTTTAGTCCTTATAATATACCTACCATTATAGCAGCTTTGCCAGTATTTCAATTGTCAAATACTATACTTAATACTAACTTTTATAATAAATTAAAATATTGAATCATTTAATTAACACTTTAATTGTCAAAAACTCTCTACACTCAAAATCCCAAAACCCCTTAATGAGGTTTATAAATGCTTTGATTTATTTGTACCGAATTTGTAAGAGGAGTTGGAGTTATTAATTAAATGCGAGGCATAAGTAACAAGCTTTTTGGGTCTATTTTATGATGAAGATTATATGGATTTAGTGTTTAAACTGTGGCATGGATGTGATTTACAGTGAATAAGTCAACCAGTACTCAATTATAAGTCAAATTCACTTGTACTTAAAGGAAAGTCCATCAACTGTTAGTTCCCACTGCCTTATAGCTGCATAACTAAAGAAATAATAGCTGAATTCTAAGCCTAAGAGGAAGGAAGTCAAAGTTACTATAGAAGTATTTTGACTAAAAACTTGGAAGAATATGCCTCTCTTCTCTATCGACCAACAATCTACTACGTTTCTCCCCGGTTAACTGAGTTGAATATCTCTGCATAGTATGTTACAAACATTTATATATGAAATGGCATCTCTTCCAAAGGTGTAAATTGCATCAAGAGAGTAATTTATTTCACACTACAATTTTAAAACAATAAATTTAAATTATATTTATATATCAAATGCAAAAAACCTAATAGAATCATTTTAAGTTTATTAATGTAGAAAAGGCTTTGATTACCTCAACACTTTCTTTTAGAAATCATGGTATAAAAGGCATCTTAATATAGTAATATAGAGGTAAATGACTAGAAAGTCAAGGTACAATAAACAATGCCAATTTTTAGAGGTATTAGCAAAGGTGTTGGTTTAGAAACTTATGTTATTCATCCTCGCTAAATTAAGACAGAGCAATATATCAAGTTATAAGAGCAGCTTAGAGATAGATTACCCTGAATAAAAGATTATACTGTGTTTTGATATTATTTCTGTTTTTAAGATAAAAGAAACAAGGAAGAGTTATTAAAAACTTAAAAGAACGCCAGTGTTCAACGTACCTTACAGTCCATAATTTAATGGATTTAATTTTTTCTGGGGTATTTTAAAAGGTCATTATAATTAATTGGTGCTATGCCACTTGATGCATGACCTATCTATTGATACTGTTGACTTTAAAAGTTTTACATTTAAAGTAGATATTTAGTTTGCTTAAAGCGTGCAAATGAATGGTATAAATAAGTTTTAGAGTTAAGTTAATGAATTAATAAATCACATATAAAATTCTTTCGAGGAAACTAGCTTCTCTTTCTTTTCTTCTACTTGTTTCTTCCCCTCCAATGTTTCTTCTCTTGCTGCGAGCTCCTATATCTATGTTCATTGATTCTAGAGGCTAAATATTTGAATAAAGACTCTTGCTAACTTCATATTTTGTCTGCGATTTTCGCTCTCTGTGAAGTTTGCTCTATTCCTTCATCAAGAATGTGCAAGCAACAGTTTTTCTAAAGAGTTAAACCAAAAGTTTTACTTGAAATATAAGGGTACTTCTGCAGCTCTGATAACAAGCTCTCACTTATCTTGATCCCTTGTTTATCCTTATCTTCTGATGAGATGCTGTACCTTTTCTTATGAGATTCTTGAATAATTTCTTTCAAGTAATCACCTATAATTGTTGCATTTATACCAAAGAAATATTTTCTTTCAGGTAGTTTATTAGATAACTGCTTCTTAGCAGGCAGGTTCTGCGAAACTTCTGGGTTATTCATAGCATCGTCACATAAGTTAGTCACTGAGATATCTGGATAGTTTGGAATCTCTGCAAATTTTACATCTTAAATTATGAGGGGAAGTTTCCTGCCCCCAACATTAAATTTTAAATTGTTTGGCATTAAAAATATTAGAAACAAAAATATTTTAATTTCAATTAACGTAACCATGTACTAAACAACTTTTATTAATATATTATTTTAAAGGGACATAATTATTCTTTATCAAATAATGCATTATAAATAAGGCTAAAATAACTTTTTTATTATTAATAATAAATGTGATTTTCATTAAAATTTAAATTCATTATCAAGGTATAAATGATATTTGAAGCTAAATTAAAAATAACTTTATCATAATTAATGAGAAAGATTCTTTGAAAATTATAAAAATTAAATATTGTATGAATAAATTTGATTTGGGAAAATGAAGTATAATTAATAAATTAAATAATTAAAATAGTGGCAGTTAACGTTCTGGAAACCCTGACAATATGGTACTTGTTCGATATAGAATTCAAAATTAGCTGGAATTTACTATTGGCGGTACCCCTCTATTGCATCCCTGGAGCGAGATAAACGTACTTTAATTTGACCATTAAAATCAGCTAAACAAATCACCCAAAATTAAAGTACGTTTTACTCGCTCCAGAGATGCAATAGAGGGGTACCGCCAATAGTAAATTCCAGCTAATTTTGAATTCTCTATCTAGCAAGTACCATATTGTCAGAGTTTCCAGAAAGTTAACTGCCACTATTTTAATTATTTAATTTATTAATTATAATTCATTTTCCCAATTCAAATATGTTCCTACAATATTCTTATGCATGGGGCAGGAACTTTCCCTCTTGGGTGCATATAAAATTTTGGGGCAAGACACTTACCCCCTCCCCTAAATTTTCAATGCTTTCTTCTCTTCGCAGAGTATCGCCCTTAGAAAAGAAATTTTGGTACCTTCAATCGTTGGCTAGAACAAACCAACTACTCAATCAAAATGAGTTACTATAAGTTCATTACTTGCTCCACCAGGTAGCGGTGTAAATCATCCTTGCTTCTAAATCTCTGAATCAATTCTTGTGCTTGCACTCTTTTCATTACATCATTCATTGACTCCATCTTGATTACAGATCTTAGAAATGATATTCAAATTTAAGTTTATTGATTTCAATTATATACCTCTGAAAAACTTACTATTAAATATGGGCATACTATAGGAGGTCAACCTCTAAGAAGGATATGGAGAAGGTTGTGAGAACTGGTTTCAAACTTGAGAGATTGATATCAATTTCTACTGTTATAGTTCCATATTTTTAAATTTAAATTGGTACGTACTTAATTAGGAGCAGCTCCTAAAATGCTAGTACTTAATTAGGAGCTTTAATTAATCAAAACCCCAAAACCCTTTCAGTAGTTTGATTGAGTTTTTGATTGATAAAAGTAGACTATTAGTGCATACTTTATTAGGGTTTTAATAGGGTTTATGTAGGGGTTTAATGTTTAAATATTAGTAATTTAAGTGAGTATAACAAGCGAGTTTTTAAAATATTTCACACAAACATAAGCTTAGAGTCATGTGGCAGTTCTCTGAATTTTATCTTTCTAAGTTGATGTTTGATTGTTTCTATTGTTTGTTAATTCTCTTAGCTTGGCTTGATAATAGTTGAGTATGCAAGTTCTCTGAGACCTCCATTTATTTTATTTTTATCGAGATATTGCTTGATTCTCTGCTTAGAATCTCTCTCACCCCTGCAGCTAAAGTAATCGTTTCTTGGCATGTCGCTCTCTATTATTATAACTGCTAGAGCCCAGATATCCCATTAAGTGTCTCCATCTCTCCAATCCTCTCTCTCTGGGAAATATCCAGGAGTGCCGTATACATTTCCTTATGCAGAGGCTTGCACTCTTTGAGCTCTGTTGAAGTCAATAATATAAACTCTAAGAGGCTGAAAGTTCATCATGATGTTCTCTGGCTTTAAGTCTCTATGAACATAACCTAGCTTGTGAAGCTCTTCAATCCCTTCAACTATCTGCTATACTATCTAGCTAATTTATCTCTGACATCTATTGTCAGATAAGAATTCTCTGTAAGTCATTTCAAGTAAAGGAAGCCTGAAGGCTACATGATCTTTACCAAGTAAAATAGCATCAAGCTAGATGATATGCCTACACTCATTTAACTTTGCCTTTTAAAGAGCATAATATTCATTAGCAAATTCCATTTGGAACTTGTCATCAGCAAGGAAGTAATTGAAAGGATATATCTTATAAGCATATTATTCATCAGTAATGACTCTCTTCTCTATTTTATCTTCAAGAGTGAGGTAGCTTTCTAGGCAAGAATCTAAGTCAATAATTTTTAATATGGGAATCTTCATTGCCTCTATTTTAACCATGATTTTATTGATCTCAGAGGCTGGAAAGTTCTTGACTGCTTTCTTCATTTTAACTTACTTTTAGACTTCAACTCTAAGAGACTCCACTGGGTTTTTTTATCTTCTCTTTTAGAGGAATCTATTCCCTGTAGGTTCATGAATAAAGACAAAACTTTAATTGTGCTTTTTCTTTAAGTGCACTTTGAGGTCTCTAGTATGAGAATATGGCTTCTCACAGAACTCACAGGCATAGTTCCCATCTTTCTTTTAATGCTTGAGATATAACCTTGGCATATCGTTGTGTATATCTCTCAAGTGTCTCTTATAAGTTGACTTGTAAGGGAAAACTTTATTGCATTCTTTGCATTAATAGTCAACTTTGGCTGGTATTTATTAATGCTTTATGGCGGGTTGTTTAACCTCCTCCTCAATTTGCACAGCTTCTTTTATAACCTTTTACTTAACTTATATTTAAATCTCAAAGCTAGACTGATCAAAGTTGTCATAAGTAGGCTCCCACTGAGTACAAGCATTCTCTGGTCTCTACTTTTCTTGGTTGCTGGAATGATAACTTTTATTGACATGATCCAAGTAATGCCGCTCTTCTCAAAAGGTTAGCGCTCATTTTAGTTTTCTGATATATTTTATTATAATAATGATAAAATCTACCTAGATAAACTATTATAGTAGAGTATAAGACACTCTAGTAGATTCTTTGCTTAGAGGTAAGAAAATTAACTAACCATAAAAGACTGTAAGTGACATATTTTATGAGAATTTTATACATTTTAGTAAATTAAAATACTCCTAATGAAGTTTTGTTTATCTAGGAGGTCCTCCAAATCAAGATTGAATTTAATTTGGAGGTAAAGTTATTAAACATTTTTAAATTAAATATACTCCTAATTAAGTTTTAACCTTAAAATTTAACTCCTAATAAAGTTTGAACTTAATTTGGAGGACCTCCTAAAATAATTAAAACATTATTAGGAGCAATTTAATGGAGAAAGTTTGATAAAAATGGAAATCAATCTGTGAAACTTGGAGCAAGTTTTTCAATGCTTATCCTTATATCTTTTCAAGGTTGACCTCCAGTAGGTCTTCCCTATTTAGTAGTAAGATTTTAATAAACTTAGAATGGTTATCCATAATTTTTAATTTCATTAACATTTCTAGAAAGAGGAAGCAAGATGGAGTCTATGAATGATGCAATGAAGAGAATTTAATCTCAAGATTTAATAGGAAAATTTCGAAGTAAAGAGGACTATAGTATTTGGTATAGCAAGGTAAGTTCTTAAGTAATATTAATAAATCCATTATAGTTGGATTGTTTTTGCCGACTTAGGAGGGAACTAAAATCTTATTCTTAAAAGCCTTACTGAGTGAAGAGAAAAAGGCTTTTAAGTCTAATGAAATTAGGATGATAGAGATACCTAACTACCCTGAAATATCAGTGACAAACCTATATGACGATGCTATGAGTGATCCGGACGTAGGTCTCTACCTTCCATCAAAGCTACAGCTCTCTAATAAGTTGCCAGAGAGAAACTTCTTCTTTGGTGTTCTTGGAACTCTGAAACCTGATTACTTAAATGAAGCTATTTAAGAAGCTCACAAGAAACGATACAGCATCTCTCCTGAAGAAAAAGAGAAGCAAGGTATTAAAATAAGTGATACCTGGCTGTATTAACTTCAAGAGCATCCTTTTATCTCAAGTAAGCTTAGTCTTCTAACTTTATATAAAAACCTGGTTCTGCTATATACTTGATGAAAGATCGCAGCAAATTAAACAGAGAGAGAAAGTCTCAAGTAAAGCATGAATTGAGTAAGAGACTCTTCAAAGATTTATAAAGGCCAGAAGAGATGAACATAGATGCAGGGGCTGGCACTAAGAGAAGAAACATAGGCCCAAGCAAGCCTTAAGAGGAAGAAAAGAAAAAGAAGGCAAATCCCTTTATGGACAAATTTAAAATGTGAACTTATTCATTGGCTTAAATCTAAAACTTATTGATATAAACAAAATCTCCCTTCTCTTGCGCATACTTTAGCTTTATCATCGCTGACTCTCTTAGCAGCACTCTTAATATAATCGACTGTATCTATCTTTAAATCATGCATGAGATGGTTGAGCAGCAATTTCTTATAATTACCTTTCAATAACCCCCAATATATTCAATTCCATTGAACTAAGGGCTGTAAGGAACATAATACAGGTGTTATATTTAGCCTTTCATATTCCTTCCTTGAGTCTTTAGTTTTATGAACTGACAAGTTATCAACGAATAGAATAATTTCTTAGTCAGCGTACTTATCTCTCAGTTATTGCAAGAATTTAATATATTATTCAGTCTTTATAGAACGAGGGTGAATAACATAAGTCTCGAGGCCACTATCTTCACTTATTCCACCAAGTATTGCATGAGTTTAAACCTTAACCTTTTAATCATATACTTCAATGTTGCTGTACCTCTTATACCAAGACCTTGATATGAAGGTATTAAAGGTGAATACTGCCTCATCAGCGTGTATGAACTTTATATTATGCTCTTAAGACCTTTGCATTTAATCGAATATATAATTTAAATTATCCTTATAAAATGGAACATTAAAGTCAATCACTCTCTTAATGCGATTGACTGTCTTGTAAGATATTCCATTCTTTTTATATATGTTCGCTATAGATTAAGCAGAGATGTGAAGCTCAGGAAATTGGCGATGAAACATCACAGCCCTCTAGGCTAGAGAGAAATGAGCCCAGTATTTAAGAGTCTTATCATTAATAAGATATTCAATATGATGCTGCTAAAATTTTAAGGGTCTCTTAGGCTTAGAATTAAGATGCTATCTCTTTAAATTCAATGCTAATAGACAGTGAGACCTCACAGTTGCTGGAGATTTATGGAGTAGCCTTGCTATAGAGGTATAATTCAGAACAGGCTTGAGTTATTCACTATATTCATCACATCCATATCGCAACTTAAACAATAAATCTATATACTCACTGTTATAAACTGACCCCAAACCTCGCATATACTCACTTAAATTACTAATATTTAAACATTAAACCCCTACATAAACCCTATTAAAACCCTAATAAAGTATGCACTAATAGTCTACTTTTATCAATCAAAAACTCAATCAAACTACTGAAAGGGTTTTGGGGTTTTGAATGCTAGTACTTAATTAGGAGCACCCTAATTAAGTTTCATAAAATCATAAAATACCTCCTAAAGCAGCACGTACTTAATTAAGTGCACCTCCTAAATCGGTACGTACTTCAGTTAATTTATTATTGAAAGTAAAATTATTACTTTCTCACCCATATTTAGAGCTAGTTCGTTTTTTAGTGCTTATTTTTCTTCGCTAATACTCTCAGAATTTTTCTTGAAACTTGTAGGCTTGCAAAGCTCTCATATAAGCCCTCAGTTATAGAGGCAGTTTTATAATTTTAAATTCAACTTTAAATTTGAGCGCTAGCATTTTAAGAAAAACAACAGCACTTCCACAAAACTAAATGAGTCTTACCTTTGGCAGCAAAAAAAAGTGTGATAGCTGTGGGAGGAACTCTAATAAAAAACTACCAGAGCTATCACTCAAGGTCTCTGTTATTAAATAGAAATTAATAATTGAAAATAAATGGCAAATAATTGTGTCGGAGACAGAGAGGAGGAGAAAGTTAGAAATGAAATTTCTTGAAGGTACATAAGGAATCTAAGCCTACATTAAACTTAAAGCACGACAAAATTGATGGAAAGTATGATTGCTATGAATGCCATAAGCAGTAAACTAATACAAGAGACTTAAAGAAGCATCTATTTCAAGCCCAAAAAAAGAAATAGAAGTTGAAGATAAAGACACTCAACTAAAATGCTCAACAAAAGAAAATTAAGAGAGCCTCTTTAAGTTGCAAAACTTTAATAAGCAAGCGAGTAAGAGTATATGAGAATAGCATACAACCTCTTAGCATCAGAGGTCACTAAAATTATGATTAAAATAAAATACAAGAAAATTCTAGTCCTTGCATAGATTGATTTTGATACTTCTCTCTAAAGTTAAAAATTCTAGAGAACTCCTATGACAAGAAAGTTATTAAGGATCATCTGTATGCTTATAAAGTATACCTTTTCAACTATATCCTTAGTGGTGATAAATATTAAATGGAGTTTACTAATAAGTAATAAGTACTCACTCAGGCTAAATTTTAAGAGTGCAAATACTTAAAATAGCTAGATTCTGCTCTTTGCCAAAGATCTTGTTGCTTTCATACTACCACTATTTTAAATGACACTCAGAGATTTCATAACTAATCAAAGAAATAATAGATAGCTTTCATTAATAGCCACCTAAACTATATAAGGTATTAAAGAGCTTCATAAGTTAGGCTTTTTTCACAATCTCAATTCTGAGAATATTATGTTGAACTTTTCACCAGTAAGGGTTAACGACCATTGATTTTAACAGAACCTTAAGAGTGGAAGTATCAAGGCTATGAAATGTTATGGGAACTCTAAGTATTGTCCAAAAAGAGAGGACTGGAGAGATCGTGAATTTTAATGGGATGTCTGGGCTCTAGCAACAATAATAATAGACTGCTATATGCCTTGTAATGATTACCTCTCACAAGGTGCGAGAAGGATGCAAAGCAAAGAATTCAGCAATTTATTCATAAAACAAGAGTGTCTCAGTCAATATATAAATGGCAGAGTCAATAAAAATATAACTAAACTCAAGATCAAATATATCTAAAGAGCAGATAGAGTTGTGGTTAAGTAAGATAAACTTCAGACCTCTTCCACACGATCCAAATAAGTATTTTGAATTATTAAATTGAATTCTTTTACTATATATTTCACTTTAAAACCTATTAATAACCCCAACCCTAACAAATTCCATACAAATTAAAGCACTTATAAACCTCATTAAGGAGTTTTGGGGTGTTGACTGTACTTTCCATATCGAATGCTATAATGTATAATAATGCTTAAATTCCAAGTGAAGTCTAAATTGTTAATAACGACGGTATTAAGAATTTAGTCTTGTAAAACCCATCATACTTTTGAATTATATTTTAAAAAGGGTTTATTAAATTTTTTAATTAAACATTTTCTATTAAAAAATTTTCAATTTACTTCTAGAATAATGTGCAATATTGTAATGTATAGGGAATGTTAAAAATTTAAGCTACCAAAAGCGAAGAATTATAAAGTGTTGATACTTTTGAGTGTATTATAGAAAAAGAATATTAATGCTATATTGATATTGCACATTATTAGATATATTATGTTTTGCTATGCAATTGATTTTGAAATTTACGATAATAATATTGCTATTGAATTGATGAATAAACTTGATAAAACTTAAATTCATTAAAATTAATTTATCATATATAACGAGTGCTAAATAGATTTCTTAAATATAATAAATGTTTACATCTAATCATAAAAATTAATTCATAATAATAATCTATTTAGATCTTCAACATCATTAAATTGACAATTAAAAAAGCAAATTATAGAGTATATTATAAATTTTTGCCCCTTATTTTTAAATTATAACCTCTTAAGAAAATTGGAAAGAAATAAATAGTCCTACTACTGATCAAGTCAATAAAAAGATATTAATTTGTAATTAAAATTTAGCAAACAATTAGCTATTGTTCGGATCTATGATATTAAAAATAATATTTAAATTAAAATATTACTCCAAAATTATTGTATTTAATAATGTTTACAGCTTAGATTTATAGAAAGTAAACATTTTAATTATTAAAATTTAAATAAATTCAAAGAAGTATTAATGAGTTAATAATTTAAGAATTAAGCACCTACTTTTTAAAGTAACTTAGAAAACTAAATAGCAATCAAAACCCCAAAACCCCTTAGTGAGGTTTATAAGTGCTTTGATTTGTAGGGTATAGTTGGGGTCTTATTGGGGTTAGTAGAGAAATTAGGCCAATTTTCAAAATGAGAAATAGAAATTAGCGAAATCTAGGGTCTATTTATGATGAGTAATATTTAGATTTACTGCTTAAGCTTCGGTATGGTACAAGTTTTAATATAGACTAAGTCAAACCAGTGTTGAATTATACAGCCATAGCAAGACTCCTACACAAGAGTGCCCCAACTGTTAGGTATCATTGCTTGTTAGCTGTTTAACATTATAACTCAGGCTCTTGAAAACATCCTGCAAGAAAATAAAAGTTCTCACAGGTCCATATTGACTATCTCTGTGACTCTAAGACATTAAAGTATTGGGCTCACTTTCCTCTTGACTAACGAGCTGTCATGTTTCATCGCAAGTTTCCAGACATGCGTATCTCTCCTTAGACTATAGCCAATATTTATAGACGAAATGGTATTACTTTCAAGACTGTCAACAGAGTTAAGAAAGTGATTGATTTTACAGTGCCATTTTATAGCAATAATTTAAACTATATTTATGATTAAATGCAGAGAGCTATTGATAATAACATCAAGTTCATACATGCAGATGAAGCTGTGTTTACGTTCAACACTTTTATTAATAAGTCATGGTACAAGAAGTATGATAACATAGAAGTTTATGACTAAAAAGTAAAGGTAGTCACTCATGCAATTTTAGCTGGTATAAGTGAAGATTCAGGCTTAGAGAGTTATGTGATTCACCCTCGCTCTATTAAGCGAGAGTAGTATATAGAGTTCCTACATAAGCTCAGAGAGAAGTATAGCAACCAAGAGATCATCCTGTTTGTTGATAACCTATCAGTTCATAAGACTAAGGAGTCTAAGAAAGCTTATGAAGAGTTAAACATAACTCCTGTATACAACGTTCCTTACAGCCCTTAATTTAATGGAATAGAATTCTACTGGAGTTAAATAAAGACTCACTACAAGAAGCTTCTGCTGTATCAACTTATGCATGACTTGCCCATCGATACAGTAGACTTGATTCAAAGCAGCTGTAAGAGAGTGAGCGTAGATAAGACAACAATTTGTGCGAGAAAGGGAAGAATGAATGTTTATAAATAAGTTTTAGATTTAAACGAATGAATATATTCACATATTAAACTGGCCCATGAATGGGTTTGGCTTCTCCTTCTTCTCCTCTTCTTATGGCTTGCTTGGGCCCATATTTCTTCTCTTTGTGCCAGCTCCTGCATCTATGTTCATTTCATCTGGCTTTTAAAGATCTTTATAAAGTCTCTTGCTCACTTCATGAATTTTCTGTGACTTTCTCTCTCTATGAACCTTAGCATGCTCTTTCATAAGATATATACCAGTGCCAGATTTTCCTACAAAGTTATATGTCAAAGCTTACTTGAAAGATAAGGATGCTTCTTAAGTTCCTCTAGCCAAGCTGAGCTTATAAGAATGCCTTGCTTCTTCTAGTCTTCAGGAGAAATAGAATATCGTTTCTTATGTGCTTCTTCAATAATTTCTCTGAGATAATCCTCTTTTATTGTACCAAGAACACCAAAGAAGAAGTTCCTCTCTGGGAGTTTATTAGAGAGTTGTTTCTTGGTAGGAAGGTAAACTACCACTTCCTCATCTTACATGGCATCCTCATAAAGATTAGTGACTGAAATGTCAGGGTAGTTGGGAATTTCGATTAGTTTAATCTCTTTATTTTTAAAAGCTTTCTTCTCCTCACAAAGTATTGCTTTCAAGAATGAAATTTTGGTACCTTCCATCGTAGGAAGGATTAAACCAACTGTATAATATGTTAATAATCATCAAGTTATCTTACCATGTAAAGTTTGGTATCGATAGAGATCTTCCTTACTTCTGAATCTTGATATCATTTCTTGAGCCTCGACTCTTTTCATTTGATCATTGAGTGATTCCATCTTTGTTCCTCTTCCTATTAATGAATTTCAAATTATAACTTATAGACTTCTGGATCCTATTGTTTAAAATCTTACTATTAAATATGGGCATCTTATAGGAGGTCAACCCTGCAAAGATACGTGGAGAAAGTTTGCAGAAGCTGTAACAAACTGCAGAGATTGAGCTCCATTTTTATCAATTTAGTTCCATTAAATTAGTACTAAATTTGTTTAAATTTAATTAGTACTGGTACTAAATTCGTTTAATTTTAATTGGTACCAATTTAATAGTACCAAAACTTAATTAGTACCTAGTTTTAAACTAATGAGGTTTTAATGGAAAAGTTCCAATATGGTTCAAAACCTAATTGGTACCAGTACCAACCTGAATTTTTTCTAAGTTGGTACCAAAGTTAAAAATATTAAGCATGAATTTAGAAAATTTATAGTTATAAACTTAGTATAAATATGATGTCTAACGCCTAAGAATCACCCATTGTTGTTGCAGTACCAACTCCTATACAAAGTTACTATAACTAGAGAGGTTATTAGAGCTTTATAATAGAAATTTAAATTTGAATTTAAACATGGCGGCTAACTTAAATCGCAAAGCAGTCTCTCTTGGCAGTGGATAATCTTAGCTAAACTTTGGATAAACTAAGAAGCCAGAGATCATATACATTGAAAAGGAGCCAGAGCTTAAAGCTCTTGAGTTTGAATCAGAGGTGTTTGTTCTAGAAATAAATATCAGGAAGCAGAGAGCAGAGATAAGTATTTAAACGCTAATCGAAGATGTTGAGGAGTTAAAAGAACATCTCCCACTAGAAAAGATTAAAGAATTCTAATGTGATGAATGCTAAAATTTCTTCTCAACTGATTCGAGCTTGAAGAGGCACATCAAAGAGATGCACTCTGGGAGAGCTAAGATATATTTTAAGCACGAAAAGGTCGATGGCAGGTATTAGTGCACGACTTGCATGAAGTCTTACACTCACTCAGCTAAAGTTAAAAGACACATTCAAAAACATCATTTAAGTGAGTTTTTAATGCAAGATAAAGAAACATAAAAACTTATACCAGCCAAGAGAAATTCCAATACTATAGAGTCTTAAAGAGAGCAGGAAGAGAGACTTAAGAAGCAGAAACGTTTTGAGTCAATGAACCAACCAGCTAATGAATTATATATAGCATGCTTGTAAGAGAGAGCTATGTATATACCTGCATTAAATGCAGTAGATCTCACTTTTTGCATTGACAACTATTTACATATTGATGTGCCTAACAAGGCAAAACTCATAGTAGTTGATGAGTATGCTTATAAAGTATATCCTTTCAAATATCTTATTAGGAACGAGCAGTATCAAAATGAGTTTGCCAATGAATACATAATACTAAGAGAGGCTCATAAAAGGTAATGCAAGAACTTGCTTAAACTCGATGGAGTTATTCTTGGACATGGTTTTATTGCACTACGACTTAAGAAATTTGAAATGACTCTAAGAGATTATCTCTACCATAATAGATACCCAGATGACTTGAATGAGATACTCACGGAAATGACCAAGGGTGTGATAGAGCTGCATGATCTAGGGTATGTTCATAGAGATTTGAAGCCAGAAAATGTAATGCTAAATCTCTGTCCTTTAGAAATAGTAGTCATTGATTTCAATAGAGCAATAAGGTAAGAAATAGTGACTTTAGCTAAAGTGCTATGCACACCTGGGTACTTCCCAATAAGAGAGAAGTGGACTAATGGCTCTGTTTAGTGAGATGTCTGGGCGGTAGCAGCAATTATTTTAGAGTGCGATATGGAAAGTATGTCGTACTTCGGAACAAAGCAAGAAAAGTAATCAATAAGCATGGCTGTTAAACATATAAAGCAAGAAGATGTATGCACTTAGATTAAGAAAATGGTTGAGATGATCATAGTAAGAGCTCCAGCATATCCAAGATCATCATTAGAAGATATACTTGAAACATTAAAGAGAGCTAAGTTCAAGAGATACCACAAAGATAAGCAGATAAAATTTTTTTGATTTAAGCACATTAATACTCATTAAATATTCATTAAATTCACATAAAACTTGCGTTTTCTCTACTAACCCCAATAAGACCCCAACTATACCCTACAAATCAAAGCACTTATAAACCTCACTAAGGGGTTTTGGGGTTTTGAATGTGTACATTTAGTCTAGAATACGAACTACCATAAATTCAGGATCCTGAAAACGATCTCTATCAAATTTTTATTTTAAAATATTTAAAAATTGAGTTTAAGACTGATCCAATATCAGCAAACAAATTTGTACAATTTGATGGATAAAGTTTCATTTTTAGTCCTAATAATAATGATGAAGGCATTTACATTTTTAAAATTATAATATTTCAAGTTAGTAACACAAAAGTTAAATCAGAGTATAAGTTTTAGATTTTTGATATTATTTTAAAGAGTACAGTTTTAATTTAGAAGTCATAAAATTTAATGAGCTTTAAGCTTTAAAATTTCAATAACTTGAGAAGAAAATATATGCCCAAGCTAATCTAAGAGCAAAAATATATAAAATAACTAACACGGGCATGATGACTATTTAATTTGAGAAAAACATGAATATACCTGAAATACTTATTGAGCAATTAAATCTGTCGCTTAAAATATTCATCCAATTATTTATAATTTGTTAAATTAAACTTCATCTTATTATTTTAATCAATATTCTTGGTTTAGAGTGAATCTAGTAGGACTATAGATTTTCAAATAGAAACTTTTTATGGGAATATCATGAGTATACAACTATAATTTGGAAATATGATTGATCGAGTGTCTCAGGCTCAAGTAAGGAAAGGTTTTTTGATAATTTTTTCTTTAGATTGATTCTATCCAAGTGGTATTTTGGATTAAGAACTTCTATTATAGTTCAGATTTTTCTTAAAAAGTCTAATAAAACTATTAGATCAGCAAGAAAATACCTCCCTAAATTTCTTTAGACAACTTATCATAAGCTAATGCTATAGCCTTGGCTATTACAATAACTATGAGTGTGATCTTTGGATCAAGTATGATTTTAAACATATTCCTGTAAGTATTTACATTAACTTTTAACATTATTTTAGGAGTTAAGGAGCGTAAATGCTTTGGGGAATGATCGAAGGGTTTTAATTGATATCTCATCTACCGATGACTTCCATTATCATACCTGCTAACACATTAAGTTTTTTTGGACTACTGAATGACATAGCAAGCTTCAATCTGATTCCTGTAGACGACTTATCAAATGATTTGTTTGACTTTACAGAAATGGAATACAGTGCTTTTAACGATCATTTTGAATTTATGAATTACTCTTCCTCAAACTTAATTCATAACATTGGGCTTTTGTTTTACTTTATGGTGCTGAACTTTGTAATCCTATTTATTGGACTAATAATTCAAATGTTTGGATTTCATAGAAAGAGGTATTTTAATACTTTTAAATAACTTTGGCATTTAGTTTAATTGCAAAAAAGATTAAAGAGAAAATAGTCTATAATCAAATTTTAAGATTTATAATGGGAGCTTAGTTAGAACTTTCTATGTGTGCTCTGATAAATATCTACGAATTAAAGTTTGAGACTAATGGAGATATAATGGCATCATTTCTTTCTATATTTTTGCTTTTTATAATAATATCTATACCTATTTTTGCTTGTGTAACTGTTTGGAAACAATAAAAAAATGTAGTATTTTATAAAAATATAGTCGTATTATTGTTAAAATAGATAAAAATAGGAAATTTAAAAATACAAATTAATCTTTAATTAATAATTAATTATAACTGCCTTGAATTAGGAGTGTGTGTAATTCTAATCAGTTTTAGTTTTAATATTAATTAATTAAATCTATAATTTAGCATTAGTGGTCTAGTGGTCTGGCTGGGTGTATGACACGGCTCTTACTAGAGAAACTTTCTCAATGTCTATTGTGACAAGTTAAAGATTTTCAAGGATGTTCATTTTGAGTTGGTAGAATTTGATGTCTTGAAGATAGCACCGGTAACGGTGGAGTCGGTGTTGAAGTTGTCGCTGGCAGTTACATTGATGTAGTATTGATCTCTGTTTACTTCGTCTACAATAAGTGCATCCTTAGCTTCGGTGAGACCACCAAAAAACCCCGGCCAGACCACTAGATCACTAAAATATATTATAGATTTAATTAATTAATGTTAAAACTAAAACTGATTAGTATTACACACACTCCTAATTCAATGCAGTTTTTATTAATTATATTAATTAAAGATTAATTTGTATTTGTAAAATTTCCTTTTTTTTTATCTATTTTAACAATAATAATTCTACTCAGTTAAATGTAAGTAGTTAAATCTTTCATAATTTTATAAAAACTATAAATTTCTACAAAAGTTCACACATTTTTAAAATCCTAATAGTAAGATCAAGATCGCAAAAGAGATTCAATTTTTATACATCATTTATTATAATTAAAAAATAATCTTTAAATCCTCTTAAATTAACTCTTCCTTAAATTTATACCTCCTAAAAATTATAAAATAAATGTGGATAGATACAAAGATGAGAGATTTTCTTTGCTATATGAGAATTTTAGTATCTAATAAAAAGGGATAATAATTTATATAGCATTTTATGGAAACAGGATGTTCATGTTCACTTTATCTCTAATACTATTTAATAATGAACCTTAGATTCAATTAATTTTCTAAATATTGACATCAGTGATATTAATCATGCTTACAAGCTTCATTAAACCTTACATTGAAAAGAAATTATTTAGAATTGCAATGATTAATGAAGTAGTTTTTATGTTAGCTTGCTATTCTTTCATCCCTTTTTTGCAACTAAATAGTATAGAGCAAGATATAGATATAAAAATATATTTAGGCTATGTACCAATTGTCATAATCCTAACTTATTTAATAGCAAATATGATAATAATTTTCTAAGAAATAATATAAGATACACATAAGTTAGAATAACAATTTTCATTAATTTTTAAATTATTAAGTTGATTCAAAAGTGCAAAATAAAGAAACAAAAAATCTACTCTTAATACTAAGAGAGTTAGTAAGTTATTAAAAAGAAAAATAATTAGCTTTTAAAAATTTTAAACTATTATTTTAATAAATATAATTACTTTTCCCTTTCTCCAAATTATTGCATCACATAACAATTTTGTGTCTTTTCGCATGAAAATTAAAGTAAATAACTTTGTTCATTCTATTTAAAAGAAACTCTCTGCATTTAACTTTTGTCTTTATTTAATATAACTTAAGATAATTAATGCCATAGGGATAATCTATCAATGCTGGGATATTCTAGAAATGAAGCTTTTCTATCTATTTTATTGAGAAAGTACTTTCTTCATTTCTAGTCTTTCGAATTTATTTGTGAAATTAGTTTTCTTATAAATTTAAGTATTTCAAACTGGATAAACAAAGTGGTTATTGTAAATTTCATTTGCACTAAACCACGTTTTTCACAATAAATAAAGGCTTTTATTTAGTTGTAAAACAAAATAAATCAAGCAGTCTACAATATTTATTTGATGTAATTTAATGAAGATTTAATAAAATAGAGGGATTTTATCTTTATAGAAATTGTTTTGTTTCAGTCTTAAGCACTATGACAAAAATAATCCAATTTGATCCATTTGAATTATTTTATAAATAATCTTAATAAGTAGATATGCTTTCATAATAATAATAAGAATCTTTCGTAATGCAACAAATAGAAGACTCGTCCATAGTTTTCAATAACTCTTTAAGTAATATTTTTCAAGAAAGCCAAGTTGTTGCGTAAAATTAATTTATATTATTATTAAAACATATATTGTTGAATTAAATAATATTATAAAAGAAAATATATATTTTAAAATTCTTCAAATAATGTTTTTATAAAGAGAATTTTAAAATTTAAATAATTAGTTCTGATGATTTAAAACAGCATTAATAAATTTAAATGAGTCTGTAGTATTTATTTTGTTAATATAATACTATGGATTTAAAAATATAAATCTGTTTCAATATTATGATCC
>ARYC01000140.1:0-204419 GCA_000711775.1 Oxytricha trifallax | reverse complement strand
ATGTCTGATCTTGAGTTTGGTTTAATTATTATTGACTCTGCCATTAGTTTCATTGATTGAGATACTCTTGTTTTGTCAATAAATTGCTTTATTTTTTATTTAGCATCCTTCTCGCATCTTGTAGAGTAGTATTCATTGCGAGGAATATCGCACTCTATTATTATTGCTGCTAAAGCCCACACATCCCACTAAAAGTCACCATCTCTCCAGTCTTCTCTTTCTGGATAGTACCCTTGAGTTCCCATTACAGTTCCAAGCCTTGATACTTCAACTCTCTAGGCTATGTTGAAATCGATTATTGCTAATCTTACTGGTGAAAAGTTTACCAATATATTTTCTGGCTTTAAATCTCTGTGAACAAACCCTAACTTGTGAAGCTCTTTAATACCTTGTATGGTTTGAGTTGCTATTTATCCAAGTTACTTATGATTCTTTTGATCTGTTATGAAATCTCTTAGAGTCATTTCATAGAGTGGGAGTCGATCCTTGGCAAGGAGAACAGCATCTAGCTTGATTAGTAACTACATTCTTTAAACTTTGCTTGAGTGAGTACTTGATACTCATTTGTAGACTCCATCTAATATTTATCATCACTTAAGAGATAGTTGAAGGGATACACCTTGTATGCGTATTGATGATTTGTTAACTTTCTTATCAAAGGAGTCTTCTATTATTAGGTAGCTTTAAAGAGAAGTATCTAGGTCAATTTAAGCAAGAATCGGTATTTTCTTGTATTGAATTTTGATCATAATTTTTGTTATTTCAGAGGTCAGTTGGTTTCGTGCTTTCTTAACGTACTCTAATTCTCTAGCTTATTCAGGTATTACGACCTTAGAATATTCCCTCGTTTTTCTTTTTTTTAGAAGCTTCAGCTCAACTTCATGATTTTCAACTTCTATATTTCTTGTGAGCTTTTAATAGATGCTTCTTCAAGTCTCTTGTATGAGAGTATTGCTTATGGCACTCAAAGCAGTCATACTTTTCATCTATTTTATCATGCTTTAAGTATACAGTGGGCTTGGCTTCTCTATGCTCCTTCATATGTCTGTACCAGCTTGATTTATGAGCAAAATCTCTCTCACATAACTCACAAAAATAGACTTCAACTTCTTCAGTTTGTATAGGAATTTCATTATTACCTTTCTCTTCCTCTCTGTCTCCCACACTCTTGTTTGCCATTTATTTTATATTATTAATTTCTGATTTAATAACAGAGATCTCAAGTGATAGCTCTGGTAGTTACTTATGAGAGTTCATCTCACAGTTATCACACTTTTAATTGCTGCCAAAGGTAAGTCTCGTTTAGTTTGATGGAAGTGCTGTTGTTTTTCTTAAGATGTTAGCGCTCATATTTAAATTTGAGTTGAAAATTATAATTTTACCTCTATAACTGAGAGCTTATATGAGAGCTTTGCAAGCCTACAAGTTTCAAGGGAAGTTCTTAGAGAATTAGAGAAGAACTATGAGTGTTAAGAGACGATCCAGCTCTAAATATGGGTGAGGTAGTAACCATTTTTACTTTCAATAATAAGTTGATTTTAGTACGTACCGATTTAGGAGATGCACCTAATTAAGTACGTACTGCTTTAGGAGGTATTTTGTGATTTTATGATTAGTACTAGCTTTAATTAATGCTCCTAATTAAGTGCGTACCAATTTAATTTTAAAAATATGGAACTATAACAGTAGAATTTGATATCAATCTCTAAAGTTTGAAACAGTTCTCACAACCTTCTCCATATCCTTCTTAGAGGTTGATCTCCTATAGGATGCCCATATTTAATAGTAAGTTTTTCAGAGGTATATAATTGACATCATTAAACTTAAATTTGAATATCATTTCTAAGATCTGTAAACAAGATGGAGTCATTGAATGATGCAATGAAAAGAGTGCAAGCACATGAATTGATTCAAAGATTTAGAAGCAATGAGGATTTGCACCGCTACCTGGTGCAGCAAGGCAATGAACTTATAGTAACTCATTTTGATTATATATTTGGTTTTTTCTTGCCAACGATGGAAGGTACGAAAATTTCATTTCTAAGGGCGATACTCTGCGAAGAGAAGAAAGCATTGAAAACTTAAGATGTAACGTTTGCAGAGATTCCAAACTATCCAGAAATCTCAGTGACTAACTTATATGATGATGCTATGAACTACCCAGAGGTTTCGCTGTATCTGCCTACTAAGAAGCAGTTGTCAAATAAACTGCCTGAAAGAAACTATTTCTTTGGCATACTTGCAACAATTAAAGGTGATTACTTGAAAGAAATTATTCAAGAATCTCATAAGAAAAGGTACAGCATCTCTTCAGAAGATAGGACAAACAAGGGATCAAGATAAGTGAGAGCTGGCTTTCAGAGCTGCAGAAGCGCCCTTATATTTCAAGTAAGATTTGCAGCTTAACTCTTTAGAAAAATCTGGTACTGGCATCTTTTTGATGAAGGAATAGAGCAAGCTTCACAGAGAGCAAAGTTGGAGACAAAGTATGAATTTAGCAAGAGACTTTATTCAAATATTTAGCCTCCAGAGTCAATGAACATAGATGCTGGATCGGGCAGCAAGAGAAGAAACTTAGGGGTAGGGTAGCAGGAAGTAGAAGAAAAAAAAGAGAAGCTAGCTCCCTCTAAAGAATTTTAAATGTGATTTATATATTCATTAACTTAAGTACAAAGCTTATTTATTTATATTCACTCTCCCTTCTTTAGCACACTTTTATGCCAATTAATTATCTACTCTCTTCGCTGAGCTTTTAATAAAGTCTACTGTATCGATAGGTAGGTCATGCATCAAGTAGTATAGCAGCAGTTTCTTTAATGACCTTTTAATATTCCCCAGTAAAACTCAATTCCATTAAACTATGGACTGTAAGAAACGTTGAACACTGGCGTTATTCTAAGTTGTTCATAACTCTTCCTTTTTTCTTTAGTCTTTTGAACAGAAAGATTATCAACGAATAGTATAATCTCTTATTCAGGGTACTTCTCTCTCAGCTGCTCTAAGAACTTAATATGCTGCTCTGTCTTAATAGAGCGAGGATGAATGACATAAGTTTCTAAACCAGCATCCTCGCTAATACCTCCAAGAATTGCCATTGTTTATACCTTGACTTTCTAGTCATATACTTCTATGTTGCTATGTCTCTTATACCAAGACTTCTCGATGAAAGTGTTGAATTTAAACACAGCCTCGTCAGCATGAATAAACTTAATATTATTCTATTAGGCTCTCTGCATTTAATTATAAATATAATTTAAGTTGTTGTTGTAAAATGGCAGAGTGAAATCAATTACTCTCTTGATACAATTTACACCTTTGTAAGAGATACCGTTTCGTTTATAAATGTTTGCATCAGATTATGCAAAGATCTTCAACTCAGGGAACTGGCGGTGAAAAATAATAGCTCGTTAGTCGAGAGCCCAATACTTCAAAGTTTATTCATTAATAAGATAGTCAGTATACTTCTATAGAAACTTTGACTTCCTCTTAGGCTAAGAATTCAGCTATTATTGCTTTAATTACACAGCTTTCAAGCAGTGAGAGCGAACAGTTTGATGGACTTCGCTTTAAGATCAGTTCAATAGACTTATAGTTTAGTACTGGTTTGATTTATTCACTGTATATATCACATCCATAGCGCAGTTTAGACACTAAATCTATATACTCTTCATCATAAATAGACCCCAAAAGCTTGTAATTTTAGTCTCGCATTTAATTAATAACCCCAACCCCTAACAAATTCCCTACAAATCAAAGCTCTTATAAACCTCATTAAGGGGTTTTGGGGTTTTGATTGCTATGGTGCAATGATTGGGAGAATCAGAAAAATAAATCAAAAATTAAATAATTAATAACTATTGAAAGTTAGCCTTGTCCTAGCCTAGGTATTATGGTACTTATTTAATAATAAATAAATAATTATTGAACTTTAATATTGGGTACTAATTTATTTCTCCAAATATGCGATAGCTTGGAAAAGCTTTATTATTAATTTTAATGATTTTAATATAATTCGATTTATTTTATAATTCGCCAAATCAATAATACTTTAGCAATATTAGTCATTGTGTTCAATTCTAGGTGAAATTGATGAGTTTTATGATTCAGGACAGTCAACATGCAAAAGTAAATAAATGTCATTACTAACATAATTTAGAATTATAACCTCATAGGTTTAATAAAGATTATCTTGTTTGAAGTAATTAACTCTATTTTATAGAAAATTATTAAATCATGTTTTCTTACTTTCACAATTAAAATGGTCAAATAGATTTAAAATGTTTTGATCAAATATTCGGTTGTCTTGAATGTGAAGAGACATCTTAATTAGGATTGACGTTTTTGACTTGCTCAAAATGTGCTGCCAACCTTTATTTACTTAAAAATCAAACAAACTCGCTTGTCCTTCCTGAGCATAATTAATCATATAAAGTAAAAAATTAAATTTATCTATACTATAATTTATATTTAGAAAGACAATTACTATTTAAAATTTTCTTTCAAATAGCTTTTAAAAGGATATTTTTTCCTATAAGCTTTGTAAATATTAAACTAAAATTGATAATTTAAATATAACTTTTATTTAGATCACAACTTATTGACTGTTATTAAAAATAGAAAGCCTTTTATGCAGACTAAATATTCATGATTTATACATATTGATTAAATTATTTCTCAATTTGGATTAAATGATTAAATTATTCGTTAATATTCAAATTTTATTATCTATTGAAATTAAAATATTTAAATTATTTAAAAAGCATTATTCATTTTGTGTTGAAGATTGTACAAGAGCTCATTCCTCATATTTGAATAATCCTATGACTAAAGAGTGCCAATGTAAGTTTAATAACAATATTTTGGGTGTATTTTCTTGCAGCACACATAAAATTATATAATTTTATATACTTCACAAATTTTTTACTAATAAATAATGATATAATTATTCATAATTTAACATCCAATATCCTTTCTACATTGTTAGACTTTCCAGATATTTTTGAAAATCATATTAATTATTGATTTAATAATTTTAATTCAATATTGTTTTTAATATAAAATGAGACAATAAATAATATAGACCTTGAATTTATATACTAAAATGTTGGTTTATAAATGGTTAAGGTATTATATTATGTAATTATTGAAAAATTATAATTTAAATGTTTAGGCAGGAAACTTCAGTATGGGGGGGGGAATAAAACTAAACTGATGCAGGAATTTTCCTCCCCCAATTTTAAAAAATGCATTCAGATTATCATAGTATTAGATAACGATTAACTTGATTAATTGATTTAAATGCAAATTATATACAAAAAATTACTTGCTAATTAAACTTGTGAACAAATTTATTTTATATTAAATATAGGGTGCGGGTATGGATGTTAATCATGCAATATAATTACTGGATGCGAAATATGTCCTGGAGAGAATTAATAAAAAGGATTATCGAGGGTACAAGCTGATATTTATTAACCACAGTATTTAAATACCTAATTTTCTATTTGTAATTGTAAGTTTTATTATTTAATTAATTTTAATTTTAAATTTAAATGATTGGGCTAATATTTATATTTTTGCTTTAAAATTTAAAAATTAACAAATTTTTATGATTTCTTCTTTTATAGGTATTTTTCCATTTCTATTTTGCAATATTAATAATATGTTAAAAAAATTGAAACTATTTTTTTCTCACAAAAATATATTTACTTGTGAAAAAATGGCTAAGCGCCCTAATTCTATAAATGATTCAATACATAAATAAACTAAACATGTAAATTTAGAATGTGAAAATCCTGATTAATGCTAAACCTGCTCGTCCACTGATCCTTCCTAATGCTTATAATGTGATTCAAATTTAAACTCAAAGTTTTTAGTAACTAGTGATTAATCAGACTTTTGTTGTAACTTATTGCATTTTTATATTTTTTAGAGCCATTAACAACCTCTGATTACAGCTCAGATATTATAATCTGATTTGTATATAAGAAAGAGTTTTGTGAGATGGTAAATATTTAATAAAATTGAATAACGTTCTGTATAAAAGTTTATTCTAAAATCAAATATAGGCTCCCTTCCCTGATTTAATTATTTTTACGAACAATCAATCCAATTAGTAGTTTTAATAATTAGCAGATATATTTTAATTATTTACACCAATTAAAATTTGATTTTAATTTACAGACTTAAATCCCTATTTTTAACCATTAAATTTAACGGGATTTTAACTGCGAATTATTTGATTTTTCAGATAGTATTAATTGCCTTAAATGCAAGCCTGGATATTTCTTAGATTCAAATTTTTATAATTCAACTGCTGCTAGATTCCAAAGCTATTGTTAACCTAGTAAATCTAATTAAATTTATCTAAATCCTCTATAGATGCTGATGGGGAAATATGCTTAGATGCTCTAGGAGAATATTAATGCTTAAACTGTGCATATGGGTACAGTATCGTTGAAATTAACAGCTAAAAAAGATGCTATTGTAAAAAATTTACTTAAATAACTTAATTTAGAGTGTGACTAATTTTCTTTAAATTATCCAGAGGCAGTGAGATGTTCATTTAATGTTGATCAATTTACAAATGAAGTTACATTTCAATAAACTACAGGCTGCTTAGATAGTTTTGTAGACTAAGTATCAGGTCTCTGTACTTCAAATTGTGGGATAGGGAGATATGGTGAGACAATTTATTCTATGAGAGGGATGGTAGAATCAAGTACTTGTATCGATTGTGATAGTTCATGCTTTGAATGTGCAGGTTCAGGGTAAAATCAATGCCTCTCGTGTAATTCAGGTTACTATCTGCATAAAGACGATAGAAGTATCTCATATGGAAGCTGTGTATTAAAGGAAAATCAATAAAATTTCACTATTTATGTTAAAAGTGTAAAGGAATACTAGGTAGACAATCCACCATCTGAATTAAGTGGGTCATAAGATTATCCTTTTTATTCCATTTAAGATGCTCTTTTATTAGCAGAAGAACTGGGGGCCCCTTATTTAGAGTGCCATATTGACATATTGCTTATTAACACATATTTTCTACCTCATTTCATGCTAAAGCAATACCCATTTTAAGAATATTAATCACTAATGAGAGATCAGTATTCTCAAACAACAAGAATAAATATTATGCCTGATAAAGAAAATTAGTTTGTCATAATAAACTACAAGTTAAGAGATGCATTCAAATTCAAAGTTGGGCCTGGTTTTTCTTTAAAATGGATCTAATTCGATGCAGTTGATTCATTAATTGATGAAAAGGATGACTTTCCACTATTTAACTGTTCATCAGATTACACATCAAATTGTTGCTATATTATTTAAAACAACATGATTGGCTATATGATTTATGGTAAATCTGTTTGCAAATTAAGACATTAACCGTAAGATTTTTATCTTTAAATTTATATTTTAATTTCTTTAGAACTGATGCTTGCCTAATTCCATTTGGAGGCTCTTTTATAGAGTTCGATATCAATAAAAATACAATGATGACCAAAGTCCCTACTTTAAATCTAGAAGTAAAATTTAGATTCCTTTAATTAATATTATTTTTTAGTATGTTTACTTTAAAAACTTTCTCTATGAGTTTAACAGTCTTATACAAGTAAACGAGTTTGGAGGAAATATTACAATGACTAATGTATAATTTGACAATATAAATTCTTGTGGAAGTATAATTGGTAATAAATAGCCTATAGCGATTTAGAAAAATGATGCAGATTAATCTTCCATTACAGCAACATTCTTACAAAGACAAAGCAATATCTAAAACTCTTAGCTATCATCAATAAGAACCAATCTATTGCCTTATTTTGATCCTTTTAATCAATCTTGCTCTTTATAAGATACTACTCAATAGCCTTGCTTTGGTCTTAATCTTACATAAGTAAGAGTCTATAAAACAGGCATGTTCAAGAAAACTTAAAGCGAAACTATAACTGTAGATCCTACTTATTAAATGTAATTCACAGGGTAATTTATAGACCTCAATAGCTTCAGAGGCCCTATTTAGATATCATAGGGTTATTTTTAAGACAATTTCATTGCTTATAAGGATTGTGAAATATCTGTGCAATTATTTAGAAATCAATTTCCATCCTTGGATAAGTATCCGAGCTTAGGAATCAAATAAAAGCTCTAACTAAGATCATTTATATCTATAGTAAACCATGGATAATAAATCCTAAATATTTAATTAGAACTATAATTAAGGTCTGGATAATTATACTAAATTAATTATTATATGGCTTTGATAAGACATTACATAGTAAAAAGATTTTCATCTTATATATGTTTTAATTTAGAAAATATATTTGAAAAATTGGCAAAAATTTAATGATTTATATCATTAACAAATTTATTAATCTATTTAAATCTCAATACTCATAACAAAGAAACTTAAAGGTTTTTACAAGATTAACATCAACTAAAATTAATTCTATAGAAATTCAGCTTCAAACGGGTTTTTCATTAAAATTTATTTTATAATTTCACTCATCCGTATTTTATATTTCTTTTTTTATGGGTTAATATTCCTTGATTTACTAGATAGAGGAAGCTATACATCATCAAGAGTTGCTATTTATGATAACTATTTCTAATACACTGCAGGCCTCTTAGATTCTTAAATTATAAGAGTAAAGATGCGATCAACTGGCATATTTCCAACTCAATACATTGTTAATGAGTAAACTTCCCTTTGCCATGGACTTTTAATAGCTTATAATCAAATTCAAAACAGTTTTGGATGTGCAGGTTTTTAAGAAGGTGCTATCAAGATTATGTGTAGACCCACTCAAGATTTTGCTTATATGCCAAATGATTAAGAAACTGGTTTTGATACTTAAATTAATAGCTATTTCGTAAATTAACGATCTTTAGTTAATTATGATTAGACTTAGTATTCAAATACTTTATTAGATACGGACAGCGGATATCTATTTGATTTTAACTCACTTAATTTCATTGGAAATGGTTACTATTATAAAAAATTTATAAAAACTTGATCATGAATTATCAAAATAAGCTTTTTTAAATTAGGAGCTAATGACATTTCATTTTTATGATGTATTTTTATTTGCCATTATTTATTATAAGAGAAAAGATTCAATTTCTCAAGCAGTATAATTTTGAAAACCAGAGTTATAAATAAATTGTTAAGAAAGTTTATATCTCAATTTCTTTACTCATTATGATATAATTTAATAAATTAACAAAACTCTCTTTTGAATTATAGATTAAAGAATATGCTTAACTAATTAATTTCTTTCATTTCTAACAATATTTTAACACTGTATCAAAGTAGAGTGGTGTCGTAAATATATTGAATGTTCCAAAGATTCAAATCTAAGATGAAAAATTTGAAGGAAGCTAGGACAAGAATATTAATCCTTAAGATTACTCGAGTACTTTAAGATAAATCTATTATAAAAATGAAACTAAAGTAATAATATTGATCCTCTTTAATGATATACTTTAATTAAACAATATCTCAGGACAAGCATCAATGAATACACTTTAGATTAAGTGTCAGATTATGAAAATTTTAACCAATATTTATTAGCTTGTTGTAATGTAAAAGTAATGGGAGCCTAATATTTAAACTTCAATAGTAACTAGTTATTATCTAATTCGTTGATTTAACCCACTTACTCTACTCTAAGATCAGAGTTTTTATATCTAGAAAATCATTATGGATACTATGATTACTTTAACATTTCAGTTTTTAATCATTATGGAGTGTAAAGTCAAATAGATAGATTAGGATTGACTTTAGATTATATACCAAGGTATCCCTATTCAATTCTTCCATTAGTGAGATATGGATCTTCTACAAATGTTAAAACCAATGGCTATGACTATATAAGTGGGATATACAGCGATGTTAAATATGGGATGGTAGATATAAATACAGACTCTGACTTTTTCTCAACATACATTCCAGAACTCTCACTTTAAGAAACTCAAAGCTCTCAAACTTTTTTAAGTATTGAGATATCAAATTTCGATTGTATTTCATGCACAAGACCACTTTTTTACACTAACGCATATCAAGTTATGTTCTTGTATTTTAAAGCATAAAATGTATCTATGATAAGAAGTTGGTAAGATGCTTAAAATTCTATTGTTGGTAGTGGATGCTTAGTAAGTATGTAAAATCTTTAGTAAAATGCGAGTCTAATATTTTTAAATTTTGAGTTCAGCAATCTTACTCTGAGATAATAAGTAAAATTTAAAAATTAATGGCATACAAATTATAAAAAATACAATTTATTATCTTTTATATTTATATTTAAAAAAGTTTTCAAATCAAAAATAGATAATTTAATAATTAACTTCAATCTTTCAATAGTTTCATCACAATAATTTATGTACAATAGTTTTATTAGACTAAATATAAATAACTATACATTTGCTTACTTATATTCAAAGAAAAGTATTTGCTTGTGTAATTTCAATTCTCATTTATTTGATTCAACCCTTCTATTTTCATCATAATCACTACATTAGTTTAAAAATATTTAGAGATCAAATTCACTAATGTTTAAAAGTCCGATTCGGTAGATTTTTTTCATTAAATTTTATTTTATTGATTTTAAGAATTATTAAATGTTAGTTCATTCATTAATCTTTAAAAGACTATAACAACTTTTCAACCTGTATTTTTAATATATACTTTTATTAATTTATTTTTTTATTTCGATATTAAATTATACTGAAAATATTATAAAATCTATCTAAATGCTCCTTAATTGACATTGGAACAGTTGAAAGTACTTAAGTTATTTTATATGGATTTTAAGTTGAGCAATTTGACACTGATTATACACCTGGGTTGTTTAGTTTAAGCGGATAGATCTCAAATATGATAATTATTTATTATGATAGTTTAATTATTCAGAAATTACCAGAAAGTTTATGAAATAATGGTATCATTAAAAGATATTTGCTTTGAATGTTAAAAATATAAAAGCTTTTATGAATTTTTTAAGTGATAAAAAAAAAGATAAATAAATTATAAAATTATTATTTTGGTATTTAAATTGCATAATCCTATAACTTAATAAACTTAATTAATATACATAATTTATATAAATTAATTTTGAAATTATTAAAAATTGGATCTAGTAAAATTTAATAATAATTTTAATGTATATAGTAATAAATTACATTAATTATTAATTTTCACAATAATTAGAATTCTCTAATTAATTTGTTAAAAATGCTTTCAATTGGAACTCAATCATAATTTATCAACTTAACTTCTACTGGCTCTTCAGTTCTGGCAAAGCTTGTATCTCAAAACAAAAATACTGTTGAATTCGTATAGTCCCCCTAATTAAATACCATAAGCTAGAAAAGAGGGATTTTAATTTAAGAACGATTTTTATAAACAGTTTTATATTGCAAATTCTTGTAATTAATGAAAAAAACTTTTAAAAATACCCAAATATAAGCTAAGATAATCCAAATGAAAATGGAGGTATAGTAAGTATGATAAGTAGCGTAAACAAGCTAGTCATTCAAAGTGGCTTTACAATTTTTTAAACAAATACATCTGCTTTTGGAGGAATATTTTATATGGAAGGATTTGATAACATAATAGAGGCTAAATACTTTTCATTAATTTACTTTAACCATCTAAATATTGATTGTGTAGCATGAATTATTTTTAAGTTTTTGAGCTATTATTATGAATTTTAAATTGCAACTATAATGCAGGGTTTCTAGGTGTAAAATCAAGTAATTACACTTCATTTATAGCATCAAATGGTTTTTATCTGAACTAACTCAATTCCTCAGGGGATGGTAGTTTTTTGCATGTTGAATCACAAACAACTGATATTTAACTTTAATAAGCATAGATTATTTAATTGATTGGTACAGGTGAGGGAGCATTTATATATTTAACTGGAATAAAAGATATAAACCCTAATCATTAATATCTTAAAAATTAAGTTCAAAATTTTATAACAAATAATAAATTAAAAGAATGGTTTGATATTTTACAATTTTGTTACAATTCTAATTTTAGTGAAAATTTAAGAAAAATATAGTTGTTCAATAATAAGGGAAAGATCTATTAAAGGAATAAAAGAGTTATGAAAATATTCCATATTATAGAATATTTTATTTTAGAAAGTTTTTAACATAGAATGCATTATCTTTGTAGAAATTCCCAGAATATTATTACTAAAATGATCTTTATTTTTAATAATCTTCAAGAAATCTTTAGAATTCTCATTTTTTAAGTTAAAATTTTGGCTTACGCAAAAAATGGCATTTAAAAACTATTTTACAATGTTTTTAACTAGCTAACCTCAATTTGGTAATCATTAATATTTTTACACTTTTATTCTAATAAATAACTTCTATTTTTTAATTTATGACCATTAGATATTTGCAACTTGAGTGACTAATTTTTTAATTAATATAAATATTATAATTATTTGTAAAATACTAAAGGGGATTAGACAACGAAGGACTCTTATTGTCAGGTTCTTCAGCAAATATTTAGCTCAAGAATTTGAATACTTATATTATAAATTAAAATACACATTTTAAAAATCTGAATATCTTTAATATTTCAAATTCAAATTTTATAATTATTTTTTTTTACTATATTAATTCAACAATACTATAGATAAAATAGCAAGTTTAGCTTAATACATTTACACAAAAGTTGCTGATTTTAGTTTTAGCATGTAATTTTGTTAAATTGGATGTAGTTTTAATGAGATAAGCAGAGATGATTTAAGATATGCAATTTCTAATTTTTTAATGCAAAATGCTAGTTTGTTTAAGTTTGACAACAATAAATCAAAAGTAGATTCTCAATATATTGCTGGTATTAAAATTTTATGTATAATTGATTGAAATTTCATAAGTCATTGTAATTATTATTTATTTGAGAAATATAATGTTTCATTATTTACAATAATACGATATAAAACTGCAACTATGGAAGTCAAGGAGCGATTTATAATTTTGAAAATACAGAATTCACAGATTCGAATAGTTCTTATAATAAAATCTCTGCTCGCAGTGGAGGTATAATAGACACATAGCATAGTTATCTCACTTTGAACAATTTGGAAATAAAAGAATTAAATGCATTTCAAGGGGCAGGATTTAAACTGGGTATAAATGTCACTTTGATCATTAATAATGCAACTATAAGCGATATAGAGTGTAATTATGGAGGGTTGATATATTCGCAAGGGCACTATTATTTGACATAATACTTAAAAATATAAAATGAATTATTAGAAGAAGAAAAAGTTATAAAAAATAATCTTAAACAAACAGTTTTTTTTATCTATTAAATGAAATATTATGATATGATAAAAAAAATTAAATTAATAATAAAATCATAAAATTATAACTATTAATCAAGTTTACGATACATTCGAAAAAATTATTTTTAATTTAAAGAAGGATATTAAAAAGAAATATTGCAGGAATACATTTTAAAATGGGAAATTAATTTAAATTAAATTAATTATAAATCAAAATCTTGGCAGTTAAAGTAGGCCAATTTAATAGATTTTGGGTTCATTCGATAGAAAATTCAAAATTAGCTGGACTTTATTATTGGCGGTACTATTTTATCGCAACCCTGGAGAGATAACTCGAATTTAATGTAAGTTATAGTTAAATGAATTAAGATGCGTAAGTCTAGTTTATCTCGCTTCAGAGATGCGATAAAATAGTACCGCCAATAATAAAGTCCAGCTAATTTTGAATTTTCTATCGAATGAACCCAAAATCTATTAAATTGGCCTACTTTAACTGCCAAGATTTTGATTTATAATTAATTTAATTTAAATTAATTTCCCATTTTAAAATGTATTCCTGCAATAATAATATTAAGAAAGTAGTACTTTTGGTATTTTTTATTTTTTTATATTAAAGATATTTTTTATTCTTAGCAGCATAATTTTATAAATTTATTTTCTATTAACTTCTCGATCTAATTGTATAATATTTAATAACTTATATGGTAGTCAGGTACGACCTACTGATAAGATGGGAGCAAAGTCCCGACCAATACCGATACTCAGGTGTTCAAAACCTTGAAGACACTCGGCTTTTACGAGATAAATCCAGTCTATACCTGAGACCTCCTCAGAATACTTCAGGCAATGTTTTGGGGGAGCATGCCAATATAAAAGTGGACCGTTGATCAAGTAAGTCGAGTTAAAACTAAATAATACACCTATTCTTGCAATTTAGAGTTGAGTGCATCAGGTGTAGAGTAGGATTTAAGAGATACCATTTGGATTTCAGTTTGGACTCTATTTACTGGAAAAAAGCAAGACGATAACTTGCATTAGATAACACCAGTAAAGTATTATTCAGGGTTTTCCTCCTTAGCTAGCCATACAACAAGCCTTTGCAAGGAATCTTACCTGAACTAAAAGCACTCATCGATGCAAGTCAGTCAATGCAGTAAAAGAAGAAAATCATTCAGTAGTGAACAAGACTGCTAGACCACAGAGGGGGTCTCGACCTTTTCCCCTTGCATGACCAATTGTGGTGGCAAGTTAGCATGAGTCAGATGCCGGAACTGGTTTCCTCAATAAATAGAAAATACTCTGAGGAGGGTTGACTAGAGGTGTCTATAGTCTAAATTATGAAGTAAAAATCTAATTAAGCTATCTGGCTGGGTTTGCCCCAGTATTAATTTCCGTAAAGTTTAAATAATAATAATAATATATAATAGTCGATAAATTGAAGTGCAGGTTTACTTTCTAAGGGATAATTAAGTCTGTTAGAATTATGATGTATAATAGGAAATTAATAATTTTAATCAAAAACTTAATATATTAAAAAGTATTCGTATAGATCAGAAGCAGGTGGACCAACAGCACTCACATAAAATGTAAGTTACAAAAAGTATATCTTAAATTTTTTTTTATAGTGGTCCTACCTGGTAAGATTTCTGGTGCCACAAGGTCGGTGCTTCGCAGGGACACACAGAGAGGGGAAAAATAAATTGTAAAAATGCATGAAGATGAGGACGATGACGATGATGAAGAAGACAAGATGTTTTTTTAGATATTTCCATTTTTGTTAATTATAATAAGTATTCTGATCAAATCAAATTAAATTATTAATTCACTATATTTTTCAAATTATAAATCATGAATATGTAGGCCCCTCCAACTTTCATAAACCTGAACCTTAAAATTTTTTCCGAAATCTGAAATTTGTTTCTTCGACAAAAAATCTTCCTAAAAGTTAAGATAAAAATATAAAGAAAATAAAATCTTAAAATGATTAAAGATATTTAGATTTTCAGAGATTTCTTTATAAAAGTAAATTCAAAGATTATAAACAATATCAACAGAATTTTTGTCGTTATGGATTTTTTATATATATATATTTATAATTTTTATAAACCACTTTTGTTATTTTTAATTAAATTATAAAAATATGATTGATTCTATTTATTAAATCACGACATCCTTAAGAAATATAAAGTTCAATTTTTTATTATAATAATCAAAAAATTATTCAATTTTTAAAAAAAAAAATTAGATACTTTGTAAATAATTTTATCATTTCAAGACTTCCTAATTAATTTGGTCAGAATTATTAGTAATTAACTTTACTAAGTATAATGGTTAACTAAATTGAGATGTGAATTTAATTATTAATTGTAAATTATATAGAATGATGCTAAATTCTTAATGAGTGATATTTATATATATTAAGACAACAGAAACAAATAATTTTCTTGTTTTGCTTAAAACTACTATAATCAATATTATAAAGTTAATAAAACTATTATCAGATTGCCATTATTAATAAGTGTTTTTTAAATCTGATTAAATAATTTCATTAAAATAAGCTCTAAATGCTCTTATTGGATTTATTTTACTCCTATGTTTAAATTTATTTTTATCAATTTTTAAAATTCCTCAATTTTCAATATTATCCCTTTAAAATACTAAACAATGCTTGCATTAATTGATAATTTGATTTATTTTTCAATAAAATATTAAGCACTATTGTACTTAAATTAAAAAACTATTCCTGAAATCAAATATTATAAATAATTGAGAAGTTTCAATATTTAAAACTATCGATCATGAAGATAATTTATCGATTATTAAAACATTCAAAATATAAAAATTCTTTTGCTTTAAAATTTGACATTTAAAACTAAAAATAAACAAATAATTGTGCTTATAAGGATTTGTAATTAAAAGGCTTAATATTTTTAAAATAGTAAAAAGATTTTGATGAAAATCATAAAATTCAATCATAAACTATATAGACCAAACAAATACATCAAATAAAGTAGTTTGATTTTTGGTATTTATAATCTAAGATCAAATATCATAATAACAATATCTATGTAAACTAATTTATAAACATTATGATACAGAATTTTTAATAAGGCTTTTAAAAAAAATATTTATTGAATTTTATAAAAGTCTTTCAGATAAAAATATCTCTTGCATATAAATATCCATGAGAAATGAACATTGTATAAATAAAGAAAATATATAATAAAATTTTAATTTATTATTATATAAATTTATGTATCAATAAATATGAAAGATCTTTGAATTTACTTTTAGGCCTATATAAATTTACTTTTATAAAGAAATTTCTGAAAATCTAAGTATCTTTAAATATTTTAAAATTATATTTCCTTTAGATTTTTGATATTAACTTTTAGGAAGATTTTTTGTCGAAGAAATAAATTTCATATTTCGGAAAAAAAATTTAAGGTTCCAGTTTATGAAAGTTGGGGGCTGAATTTATTATAAAAAAATCATCTTTACAAATAAAATAATAAAACTTAATATATGTTTCTCGAAATCTAAAAATCAATATTTCTCAATACTTTTTATATACTATCAATAAAAGGCAAACATTTTACAGTGGTTGTTTATTTATACTTATTTAGTTTAGAATAGAGTTAAATTAGCATTATTATTTTTACATTTTTTATTAATATCATCATTATATTTTGAATTTATCTTTATATTTGTTTAAGTAAAGTTAAAAATAATAAATTTTAAATATTTAAAATTCAATTCTTTTGAATTTTTTATTTGTAAAAAGATTAAAGGAACATAAAAATTTTGTATTATAAAATTATTTAAATTTTAAATACTCGACAAACATAATTTTTACAGGTATTATAGAGATAAGCAATTTTTAATAGAGTCCTTTTTTTACATACTTAGTTATTAAATTCATTTTTATAAATGCACTATAAAATTAAAACCCTAAAATGTTTACACAAAGATCTACGGAGGTTTAGTTCATGCTATAAGTCTTAACTAGAACATTGATTTCTCCAATGTGATAATTAAAGCCACTAATTTTTCAAGCGAATATTACGCTGCACTTTTGTATTATAACTCCAATTTGAATTTGACAGTTCAGAATATTGAGATAAACGGATTATTATGTAGGTAAAGTGGATGCTTTTTAAAAGTTACAAGAAGCTAATTTGTTACTATTCAAAATCTAAAAGTAAATTGCTATAATGAGAGCATCAACAATCAAACAAATAATTAAAAATATTCAGTTATAATTTAAATTAAACGTAAAGCATGGTACTTTAAAGTATTTATCGTTAAATATACTTATATTTTTTCAGAAGTAAAATAAAAAAAAATCAGCATCCATCTACTATTGAGAAAAAAAAATATTTTATTTTTAATGTTTTCTAGATACTTACATAAGACGAATTTTCATAATAAAATAATCCTAGTGATTATACTTAATATCTCGGTTCTGCTTTTTAATTTATTGGATTTAAAGAAGTTACTTCTATTATAACTTAAATAAATTATTTTTCACAATTAATAATTTAAAATTATTTATAGAACCTTTAAAATATTAAAGGTAAAAATATTAAATGATTCGAGATTTATATTTTCAATAAAAATCCCTACAAATTAGATCTTTCATTTTATGAAACTTTTGCTTAAATTAAAAAGATTTATTAATATTTACAATAATAATTCAATAAGCAGCTGCAAGTACAATTTTAGAGGAGGTGCATTTGATTTATATTTAACAAATTTTATTGACTATAATTCAACATTTACAGATAATGCTGCTTATCAAGGGGGAGTAGTACTTTCTTAGTATTCTAATTTAACGTTTATTGATTCAAAGTTTTTTGTTATATTTATAAAATAATTAAAAAAAAAAAACAAAACCTTATATTTTACAAGAATTATAAAGATTTAAGAATTATATACATTAATATTTATATTTAATTATTTTATAAATTAAAAATAAAAAGTTTTATAATTCTTAATCACAAAAAGGTGGTGGAATATTCTTTAAAGGAAATGGTCACACCAATATATTATTATTAGTAATAAATTGCTAAAAACTTAAGATAAATTCTTATTTAATATGTGTAAATTTAGATTAAATTATATTAATTTAGCACCCTAGTTTTTACTAATGTTTTGATATAGGATTCTATATCCTACGGAGATGGAGGGTTTTTGTATTTAAATAATGAAGATTATTATGAACAATTAGATTAAAATAGTTACACTATATTCAATGGAACTAACCTAATTAACAATACAAAAGAAGGAAATCTAAAATTATTTATTAAAATTATGTATAAAATAAATATCATCAAAAGAAATCAGTTAAAAAGAAATTTATCCTTTAATAAATAAACCCCCCCAAAAGCAAGTTTCTAAGGTGGATTTTTATACTGCAATGAATATGATATGAACATTCAATTTACTGGCTAAACAACGATTTCAAACTCAGAAGTCAATTGAAACAAATCCTAATTAATCTATTTTTTATTGTACATTTGTGATTTAATTTTTTAAATGGGCTTGGCGGGTTTATCTTTATGCTTCAAGCAAAGAAACTTTTACTTGATAGCTTAGTGGTAAATTAGGTTTATGCAACTTTGAGTCGCAGTGGCTCGTTTTTATTCTCTGCAACTTATGCAGTTACAATATAAATCTTAAATTGCAATTTCACTCAAAATGAAGAATATTTTGAGCCAGGATCAATATATAATTTCAGAAATATCATTGAAGACCCACCATAGGATGCTGAAACTGCTAAGGAATTGAAAATAAATGGCAATTCTTTATAAATATAAGAATGTGATTGTAATACATCATTATCAATTAAATTCTATTATTAATATATGATTTTATTACAATTTGTTCACCATTTCAATTGATAAAATAAATAAAATTTCAGATTTATTTATTTGAAGTACTACAATTATATTTATAGATTTGGTGAAACATTAGTATGTGAAAAAAATATTTTCATTGAATTTTCAAATTTATGGTAGATTTGTAAAATAATTTTCATTCTAATATAATTATTTTATATATTTTAGAAATTGTAGGAAAAAAATTCAAGTTCAGTTTAAGAATATTTATAAAAAAGACTTCAGACGTATACATAAAAATAACTGATAAATATTTCTTTCCTTTTAGCAGTAAATTTATTAAATCAAGTTATATTTATAGAATTTTTGATTTAAAGAAAATAAATTTAGTTAATAATTATAGGCTTTTAATTTTTGTAATTAAATCTCTAATATATTTTAAATTTTACTAAATAGCCAATTACGTAGAGAGCTTTAACAATAGATTATAAATCTATAAAAAAATAAAGAAATAATTAAATTTGAGCATTTTATTGAAATTTTAAAATTTCAGTGTATAATAGTTATAATTTAAAATTTAGAATCAAAAATGGGATATTTTTCTTTTTGTATCTATTCTTTTTATTTTTTATGTTTCTTATAATATGAAATAATAAACCATTTTTAACAAATTACTAGTTTAGTATTTTATTTCACAAAGTGAAATCAACACAATTCTTTAACAGTAAAGATGTTAAAGCGATTTGAGAATAATTTTTAATTTAGAATACAATTTTTATCAATTTTTATTTTTTTAATGATTTTGGGATAATAAAAATTAATATTAATATAAAGTTAGATATTATTTATTGAAATGTAATAATTGGATAATTATTTTTGGAAAATCTTTAAATATAAATCTATTCTTGTTGAATAAATTATGTAACAATTTAAGGTAAATTGAAAAGTAAAGAATTACTTGATTTACTTATTATATATTTATTATGCAATTTTATAAAATTTAATTTTTTCATTAAAATCCTTAATTACCTCTTTTTAAATCTTTAAATTTTCATAATTTCCCATTATTAATGTAAATAATAGGAAATTTCATTAACTAATAAATCAGTTTTTTCTTACCTTAAGTATATTCTGTAATTGATTAAATATTAATTCATTATTTTAATTATTAGAATAAAGTATTTTTCGTAATTATTTAGATATATAATTGTGCTGAATCAGTTTTAAAGAAAAATGCTATATTATAAAAATAATTATTCTTAAATTTCTAAATTCTTATTTTCAAATTATGAGGTATTTAATTCATTTATACATTTCAGTTTTGAGCATTAATTAAAATAAATCTATATATTTAAAAAATAAGCAATTCATAAAATTTAAATGAAAATAATCCATATTTACATTTATATTAATTATTAACATTAATTTTATTAAGGCTTTTTTAAAATCTTAATATATTTAATCATAAATCATTCATTCTATTTTAATGTTTTAAATTTATTTTAAATACTATAAATACTATTATCTTCATAGCTCCAATTAAAAAATTGTGTTATGCGATATACACTCCCCACCCTATAATTTATACTTTAAAATATGTTATCTGATAGAACTTAACCTCTTAGAGCAAAGTTTTCTTAAGAACTAGTCGTACGCGCTATTTTATTTTAGAGATATCCCACTTTCTAAGTAAAAAAAAGCATAAAAATATAATTTAAAAAATAGAGAATTTCTTTTAAAATAAAATTCATTAATTCAATTCATAAATTAGAATTTTTCTAATTCAAAAATAATAAATATAATAGTCAAAACTCGAATAATTTATAGAGTATCTTCTTCATCTAAGAAACTTAATTCAACTTGCAGAATTATTGACAGAATATGAACTCTTATAAGACAGATCATGATTTCAATGCAATAAATGTAATAGCAGAAAAGGTTTTTCTCTATAAAATAGAGAGAGAGAGTAGATTTGTTGATAAAATAGTATGGAAGTGCAGAAATAAATCAAGTAAAAACAACTAAACATGTTAGAAAACAAATTGAATTTTTCAACCAATTTTCAAAATAGCTTTATTCAAAATAATGAGCTTTACTGCAAGATATTTCATTTTGGTAGAAAACTTGGAGAATCAGAAAAAAATACTTAAAATTCATCACAGATCTCTTATTAGATTATAAAAAATCCAACAATGCATAAAACAATATTACAAACATAAAAAAATAGAAAGAATTTTAGGAAATTGGGGAGAGAGTATTTTAGAAAAAGAAGAGATGTGCCTTGGAGGAAGGAGAAAATATAATATAGAAGAATTAAAATCAGACCATAAATATGGATATTTTTTATAGAGCAGAGAGGAACTATTAAACTATTTATTTAGGAAGTTTAAAACAGAAACAGAATAGCATTAGAAATAATTATATAGTGGAAAGTATATAGGAATGTAACTTGGTTATGTAAAAAATAATGGAGGGCTTATAATCGTTTAAGATAACTTGGCCATATTCATATGAGTGTAACTCACAATGTAAATTTCCTTAATCTAAATAATCCAATAGTTAACACATAAAAAATATAAAATAGTTGGAGTTTAACCAGTAAATATAGAAGAAATATAGGATAATTTACTATAATAAATATAGAGTAATTAATTGCAGAGCTTAATTGGAGACTGGAATATATAAAATATGATAAAAGATTTGATAAATTGATGAATATAATATCAGAATATTGAAATATTTGATATATTTGAATTTTATTTTAAAAGAATTTCTGGGTATTGACGTCAATTACTCACCGATGACGTAAATTACTCACCATTGTTTATATATAGTAAAATTGTGCATAGCAGCACAATTAGATTTGATATTGAAATTTCAAGCATTGTTTTAGGGGTGCTACCCATTTAAGAGTTCCATGGGTGTTGACCACTAGTTTTATACCAAATCAAAATATTTAAGAGCAGGGATCAAGTGGGTTTTAACGCACCTTGTGAAGGTCTGTAGACTTTACAAGAAGAAACTTCACAGACCGGTACCTTACAGACGAACTGATATTATGACCAGAGCATCAAATTAAAATCTTTTTAATTAAGTTATACATCTTTTTCCTACTCAATATAGTCGATGATGGCAACAAATATTACTTCAACACATTTGATTATATACTAGACTCTGTAGTTAAACGAAGCTTACACATCTTAAAGATGTCATAATTTTAAAATAAGAATCAGCAAAATAAACAACTTCTCTGGAACTAAATAAGGTTAATCAAATAACTCAGCACCTCTTATCAATATCAAGACCTAAAATAAAGAAACAACTCAAGCAAATTATTGCATAACAACTATCTCATGCTTTAATCTTTTCCTTTACAACCTATAAAATAAGCTGTCCATCTATATGAACTAAAAACGATCCAAATAAACAAAAAGCGATTTGGTACTCATACAACTAAGAACCTGATAAAGTACGAACTTTTATTCTAAATTTGGAAAAAAAGAAAAATAAATTCTCTTGAAAAGGAAACTTATAGACTTTAATATCCTCTTTAAACACGTAAAGGACATATAAGGAGAAAGGTAGGGAGCAATAGCCTTGCAACCCACTTGATCCCTGCTCTTAAATATTTTGATTTGGTATAAAACTAGAGGTCTACACCCATGGAACTCTTAAATGGGTAGCACCCCTAAAACAATGTTTGAAACTTCAATTTTAAATTTAATTGTGCTATACACAATTTTACCTTATATAAACACTGGTGAGTAATTAACATAATTGGTGAGTAATTGAAGTCAATATCCAAAATTCTCTCTTTTTTTAAAAATTATTTTTTAAATATTTCTTTTACTTAGAAAGTTGGTTATCTCGAAAAATAAATTTCTCTTACGACTAGTTTTTAAGAAAATTTTGCTCAGGTCATCGAATTCTATTAGAGTAAATTATTTAAAGTATACATTATGGGAGAGTGTTTGTCTACTTAGCATAACATTTTTTAATTGATTATTAAGATTATTAAATTATTTTTTTCATGGTAATCTCAAAATTTAATTAATATTCAAAATATTGTTTTATATTTTATCAATTTCATCATATTTATTCTTACATACAAAGTCATAAATAGGTACTTAAAATTAAATTGTCTATAAATTACCTATATTTAAAATAAAATTTGAGTTATGATTCAAAGGACTATATTTTGGACATAATTCTTCTGTTTTTCATCTTACTTAAGTTTAGAACTTCTAGGATAGTTTTTCCCACTATGAAAATATCGCAGCTGTAAGATCATCTACATTATATTGCATTCAATGTCATATTAGCATATAAATTAAATCTAAAAATATAATTAATGAATTGCATTTTCATTTATTCATGTTTTTGCTGCATTATAGTTTTATTTCTAATAAATTATAAAATTTCAACTGTTAGCATTTGTCATAATTTATTCATTTATTTATTAGAGCTTTTGTTCTATTATATCTAATTCTACTTATCAACATTGATAAAAGTAGTCATTATATTTCTTAATTTTAAAAGAAGATTATTACTTTTTTATTTTTTTAATGATACTTAAAAGAAAATAAAGAGCAAACTAGTTGCGAACTTGTTTTACTCATTAATGAATAATAAAATACAGCAAGATTTAAAGATTCTTTTTCATCTATAATTTCCCCCCCCCTTAAAATTACTATGTTCGAAGTTAAACTAAAAAATAGAAGAAAAGAAATTTTCTTAATTACCATGAAAATGAGCAATTAAATCTATGTAGGTATTTTAATTTACAATTTAACAATAACATAACCATTCATGACAATTATTACGCCAATTTGACAAGTTATAATATTAATTTAATTTCAGATCAAATTAATTTGCAAAATAATAAATAAATTTAAGTTATTTTGATGGGGGGGCTATAGGAATTTTTGATTCCCGAGAAGGCAACATCTTAATAAATAAAACAACTTTTATTAATTCTTAGTTAAGGTAGCTAATTTATTGACATTTTTTATTTTAAAAATTTTATCTTATTATATAAAAATTGAGAAAAATATAATCAATTTTTAGACATTATTTATATTAAAATAATTAATGTTTTTACCTTAGTCAGTGTTCAATGGTGGAGCAATATATGTTACTTTTGAAGTTTTTGAAGTAGAAACTTGTTATAAAGGCTATAATTTTTTATTACGGTATATTACTGCTATAAATTGCTCTAGCTTAGGAGGATCAGGTGGCTTCCTTTTTTTCTATGAAAATTAGAGGAGTATATCTGATTAAAATGAATTAAATTTATTTATAATTATTTTATATTTATTCCAATAAATTAACTTGCATAAATAAGTTTAGAAGTATTTCTTATAAGATATTGATGAATAATAATTTATTAAATAAAATAAAGTTTCTTATATTTTGCGAAATAGGTCGATTTTGTTAATTATTTAAGCTAGAAAAATAAAATATTTAGTTTTAACTTTTTTTAAAATTATTAATATTTTCCTTCTTTTTTTTATGTTTTAATTTTTTAAGGCAGATTTATAATAAGAAACACATGCTTCTATTTTTATATATATATATATATATATATATATATATAAACAAATATTTTTTTTTGACAATAAAAAACAAAACAAGTATCAGGTGTAAATAAGATACCTTAAACTAGTTTTAACTTGATATATATGATTCAACTTTTGAAAATGTGGTTGCAAACACAAAAGGCGGTGTAATACATTCTTATGCTTCATAATTTATTAATATGGGAAATTTGACATCAACTGGCAACAATATATACATATATATATATATATATATATATAAATACTCAATGATTTACTAAAAAACATTTAATTATTAGAATTTTAAATCTTATATTTCTAGGATTTATTAAAATTAAAGCAATTGATAATTTTAAAATTTTTATTTTATTGCTAATATTATCTGGAAATTTTTAAATAAATCTATTATTTTTAATTATCATATATATACAAAAAGATAAAATAAAATAATGGCTAAAATTTAATTTAATTTAATTTGTCAATGGATTCTAAATTATGTTAAACTATTTATATTTAAATATTTATTCTCTATTGATTTTTTTAAGATAAAAAATTCTACAAATAGAAAAATCTTATTACTATATAAAAATTGGTTAATTTTACAGCTAAATAATTTATTTATTTAATTATACTTTTTTCATTTTATGATTACTATAAAAATTATAATTTGATTAGAAATATAATTACATTTATTTTCAGAATGCAAATACTTAAGGATCATTTTAAAGGAGAAGCAAGTTTAATTCGATATTCAAAACCCCAAAACCCCTTAATGAGTTTTATATGTGATTTTATTGATGAGGGTAACATTGGGGATTAGGGTTTCTTTTTTATTATTTTCATTTTTGTTGTTAAATTCAATGTAATTAATTAATTTCATGGTTGAGATTTTAATTTTTTTGTTTTTTATCATCATTGCATTTATATAAATGTTTTGTAGAAATTGTTCAACTATGAAAAATATGATGGTAGTACGTTTATTATTTGCTTTGCTTACATAATTATAACAACTAAATTTTATGAAAACATTATCTTATATTTCTAAGGGACTCCATTTTTTTAATTTTTAGTACTAATATAGTTAAAATTTTTTAGTAAATGGTACTAATTAAGTTTTAAACCAAATTGGAGGTTAAAATGGATATCTATCTCTTAAATTTGTTTCAAAGTTTCTCCACGTATCTTTATTATGTTGACCAACTATAAGATGCCCATATTTAATCGGTGTAAAAATCTTTAGTGACATTAGAAATACAAAATTTTAAGATTGATCTCTATTTATAACAATTCTTAAACTAAAAAATGAAAAAATAAAATCTACCAAACACCTAAAAAACTCATTTTATGCATATTTCTTATTTTAACTTTACTTAAGTTATCAAACTCTTTTTGTAATGACCAAAAATATCTTAATAAATAACGCAATCTAAATGAAATGAAAGAATTGAATCGAATTTAAAAATGCTTTATGATACAAATATGAAAAAAATTAGTACATTTGAAAAAAATGTAAATCAGAAAGAAATATATCATTATTTCATTATTAGAGTGAAAGTGATGCTTCTGAACACCATCAAACCCTAAGCACCAATATTTACCTCGTCAATCAAAACACATATAAATATCATTAAGTGGTTTTCGGGTTATCATTGCTATTAATAATATTAAGTAAAATTTAATATACTCTCCCAATTTATTTTTCTATTTTTACCAGCAATCTACAGTTTGTAACTCTGCTATAATTTTTATTTAAGATAACCGTCATGATTGCTCATCCAAAAATATAAGATCGCCTTTGTATTACAAATAAATTATAAATTATTCAAATTTAAATTAATTAAGCCAATTTTTAAGTATCTTAATTTTTTGTATTATTCTAAATCTTTCGATTGTTATAATATATTTTATTTTTGTAAAAACAACATTGATAGAACACAATTGAATGTATTTATACTTTTATATTAAAAACTAATCTCAAACCGTACTCAAATATTTTCAAACTTTATTCATAAGTTTAATATTAGGAAGAGGAATAGCATTTTATATAATTTTAATAAAAACATTTTCAATATTATATTTATTAATGCTATGAGAGCATTACATTAATATCTAATGATTAAAATAATAATATTACATAGATTCTGCTTATGCTGTTGAATCAAAAAATTAAACTGTAACCAATTGTGGACAGCCTTCTCAAGCAATCGTTTTTATTGCATAATTGAGATATTGAATGAATCTTTACTAAAACTACTTATTTTACTGTATTTACAGAAATTTTTTTATATTTTAATATATTTATTGCATTTTTGTTTGAGAATAGTATCTAAGTAGTTTATTAATTCACGGATTTTAATTCAAACTATAAAAATCTTACTGGAGTTACTGAAGGAATTTACTATGCTAGTGCAACAATCAATAGAATTTTTATAAATTAAAGGGAAAATTTATTTGATTGAAACTTCATTATTTTGAAATAAGAATAAGATCATTTTTTAGGCAAACATTTTAAAATAATTTTTGGATTATTTTATAATTATTTAAAAATATGAGGACTTTATTCCAATTTAAATTTTTGCTTTTTATCGAAAGAGTAAGATATCATTTGTTTAGATTTATTAACATATCTTATTCTTTATTCTAAAATTTAGTTTCATTTCTATTATTTTAGCTCCTAATTTAAATAGACTAATTGTCTTAGAATATTCGGGCTATTAATTCTACTAATTTTAATTCCATCTATTTGAAATTAAAATATCAGATAAACATGAATTTTGATTTAGAATGAGTATTTAATGATATTTTTCCAAATAATAGATAAATAAACATTTCTTTTTCTTTATTTCATTAATTCTAAATTAGTTTATATAAAATAAGAAATATTAAAGAAGATCAAATTCAAGGAGAAGAAGTTTATCACAAAGCGAGAAAAAGGATATAAATAGTTTGTATTAAATAATAACTTTAATTTTTTTATTTTATTTTTTTTGGAGGAATTTATATGAACATTTGTTACTCTTGCCAATAATACATACAATGAAATAACTTGCTAAAGAGCCTGTCTCGCTAATTAAAACAACTTATTATTTAAATAATATTCAGTAATTATTTGAAATTTTATAAAATATTTAGAATTTATATAATTTAAATTTTACTATTTTTTAAATTTATTAAAGTATTTATTATATTTTCAAGTTAAAAATATTGAATTTATAAAATAATTTCATTAAATTAATGAAAAAAATATTAATTAAAAATGTTTTAATTCTAAATAATATATTTAAGAGTTAAATTTTCAATTATTATTACTCATTTAACAATTTGTAATACGATTAAATATTTACAAGCATTAATAAAATTTTCCAATATATATATATATATATACTTTAATTTGAAAAAAAAAACTTTAATCTATATAAAAGATTAATTTAATTTTATTAAATGTAGACTATTCCACAACATACATATTTATTTAAAATGTTACAGCAGAGAATATTTACATTTCTAGTGAAAATAGAGGTGGTCTAGTCTCTGTTGCCAATTTTTTGGCACTTGAATTTAAAATAATTAATATATAAAATAAATGAACCATATGCAGTAATGATTGTTCAAAACTCTAAATTTCACAATTTAATATCGAATAGTCTAGGAGGGTTTGTTTATATCGATGTAGTCATAGAGTTTGATTAATAAAGTAAAAATAAATTAAAATAATTTAATAGGTTGAAAAATCTTAAAAATATAAAATTATTTTTATTGAATTAATCCACAAATAAGTAATATTAACTTTTTATAAAAACCTAAGAAAATTCTAATTGCACTTTGATAATTACAATTTAAAATAAAATTTAAGTGTGATTTATAAATGTCATATCTTAATTAATAAAATAAGTATTGTATTTATATATGATATGATGATGATGAATTCGCTTAAGGAAAGTGAAATTATAATCTAGAAATTAAGATCTCTGGACTTAATATATAAATATACATCAGTTTTAACTTTTATATTACAAATGTAATTTAAAAAGGGCCACTCGCAACTTTAGAATCAGTGAAGAAATTCAACGAAAGAGAACAGACTGACAACTCGGCACTTCGGGGCTTCTGGAGCGGAAGAAGCATGATCGCCGTGTCCCTCGCCGGCATCGCTAAACTCAAGTTACTGCTGGTCTTGTAGATGTCATGCTTGTTGATAATTTGTTCGCAATACTTGGGAGAATGGTAAAACTTGGCACTTCAACACCTGTGTTTGTGAGCTGCACACCAACACTCAGTGAACTCTTGGGGGACCATAACCCTGGCTTTGACTCAACCTCCTCTTTGCTTCTTCTCAAGGACATCTTACATATATCTTATTGACTTCTTGATCTTCGTACTTTCACGATTCTGTACTAAAGTTAAAACTAAAGTATAATTTTTTATATATGATATTTTACTATTTTTAATAATATCTGAAGATTAAACAAAAGTTTCTCCATGATTAGTTTATGAACAATACATTAAGGAAACATATCTGCATGCAAATTCTTTTTATTTCAAAATTTTAAGTGATTTCTATGTTAATTGGTGCTAGTTAAAAATATAATCACGTAAGCTAAAACTATAAAAATTAATATTTTAATTGTAGTAGTAGTATATATATATATATATAAATATGTGGGGAAATTAAAAAAATAATTAAATAATAAATCAAATTAATTGCAGTTAACTTTTTAAAGTCTAGAAATTATGAGTAATTTTAAAATAAGTAGTGGTGTTTTATAGCATCTTAGGGGAGAGATAAATAGTATTTTATTTTGATATTTTAATAAATAAAATATATCATTCATAATTGAAGTAGATTTATCTCTCTCCTACGATACTTTAAAACACCACCACTTATAATTAAAAACTTCTAATTTTGAATTGACTTTTGAACAATTATGATATTTTCTAGGATTTAACAAAGTTAAATGCAATTAATTTGATTTATTATATGATTATTTTTAAATAATTTTCCCACCAATTATAATTTATTTCTACAATATAAAAATTAATAATTTAGTTTTAGCTTAAGTGATTTACTTATTTATTTACAAAATTATTTTATAAAATTACTTAATTAAAAATCGATACAGATAGAATAAATTATATAAAAATAAATATATTGAAATGAAACTTTGGAGAGAATCTTTTTCAAAGTAGATAATTTTATGAATCAAATATTAAGATACAATTATTTTTATATAATAAAAGTGTTTTTCTCCATTTTAACACTTAATTTAAGTTATAATCAATTGTATTTAAATAATTAAATATTAGGAATATGAATTTAATAATTATCTCAAGTAATTAAATAAATATTTTATTTTTTTTACAAATATTTAATTTAAAATTTTGATGTAATTTTCATAAACAATAGTTTTAGTAATTTTACTGCTTAATATGGAGGCCTTGTATACTCTCTTACTCATAGTGGAAAAATTCACTTCGGAACTTCAGATAATTATTTAATATGAAGATTTAAAAAGTGATATTAGGGTATATTAAAATTTTATCACTTTTTTAAATTTCTCTTTATTTAAATAGATAGCTCAGTGAATAATATATTTAAAAATACAGTCTAAAATATTGAAGTTTAAGAAAAAGGAACAATTATTTATTCAGAAGATGCAAATGCTATAATTAATATTATTACTAGATCCAAATTATTTACCGATTATCTAAAAATAAAATATAAAATTTAAATTATTCTTTCATTATAAAGACTAAATATGTATATCGATTTATAAATCTTATCTATAACACCATTCTTTTAATCTCAATAAATTGATGGGGTAAAATTTTTAAGATTTTGATATATTTATTTGGGGAGGAAAGTTTCCTGCACTTTTTTAAAAAAATGTAAAATTTACTAAATTTGACATCAATTTAAAAATTTAATATTTTATGACCCATAAAATATAGGCAGTACATTGCTCATCATTGATGTAGTTCAAGAATATATAGTCTAACGTTAAATAGGCATGGAAAGAACAAGATAATTTGAATCAAAATTTTAATAACAATTGGATACAATATATGGAATAACAATGATTACAGAGAGGACAATATAATGGTTAAGAGTAAGGAATCTGCAGAGTTGTTGGAATCGAATGTAAATCTAGTTGATAGTGCTTAGAATCCATGCTAATTGAGATATTGACTAATTGTTTAATAAAGATGTTTTAATTATAACAATATGATTAGTCCGGAAGTTGGTTGATAGTTGTTATAAGATTAATTTTATTTAAAAAGAGCAGGAAACTTCCCTTTCATTTATTTTTTCTTATAATAAAAACCTCCATGTGTAATGCAATTAAAATGAATATTCTTATTCTAATTAATAATCTCTATTTTACATAATGAATTCTGTTTAAGGCATTGTAAATAAATTGATTTTTATTTATTTAATTAATATTTTTTTCTTAATATTCTACTTGTATAATAAATACAGAAAATTCTAAAGGTATATATATATATATAAATATTAAGGCATAAGTATTTCAAACAGTTTATTTGAGAATTGTACAAATTACTTTTAAGGAGCTATAGTCTCAGCAATAAACTCTAAATTTTATGATTCTAATTCAATTTATAGAAATAACTATGCAGTAACAGGAGGAGTCTTTTTTATGCAAAATTCTATATTTAATTTGTACAAATCGTAAATATATAACAATAAGGCTGAATAGAGTGGGGTATTTTAAATAGACAACTACTTCACAGGTTTATTTATACATATTAATTTATAAGTAAAAATAGATAATATATTTTAATACAAATTAAGAAGGTATCATTGAAAACTGTATGATCACAAATAACATTGTTTAAAATCAAGGAGGAGCTATTATTGCATTATAAGTGTGATTAAAATAAATAAATTAAATTCAACGAACATAGAATATTTTAAACCATTAATTGAAACATATGACTGTTTTTCAATTAACATTCAACAATAGTGTAGTGAGGACTAGTCTCTTAGTAAAGTCTTAAAATTTGACAATACTTGGTTAACACTCAAAGATAGAATACAACACAGCCAATTATGGAGGTTTTCTCTATTCATCTTCACAGGATTTAGTTCTATAAATTTCAAACATTAATATTTCCTACTCAAAAGCATATATCCAAGGAGGCTTTATCAATGTGCAGGATGCTGATTCTATCAGCATCACAAACTCAAATATTTTATACATGCAATCGAAACATGGAAGTTTTATCAATTCCGAGACATAAAATTTGAAACTATACATATAAAGTTCTGTAATCTAATGTTTTAAAGGGGAAGAGTTATATGATGAATAAATTACGAATAGAGATTTAATAAATTTCGTAAGATATTTGGAATTTTAATAATTAAATGAGAAATTATAGAAAAATTCAATGATCCTTTTCTCTATTTTAACCAATTATAGTAATAAAAACTATTTTTTAAAAAAATAATCTATGAAAAACTTGAAATTAATTTTAGATAAAACTTATTGCTAATTTTTCAACTATTTTTACAAATTCAACCATGTATATTTTCAAAGCGTAATTTGTATAATCTATTAAAAACCAGTTCAGAAATTGCTAAAGTAGCAATCTAAAAAGTAATAAAAATATTAAAAGTGTGCCAATAATATTTTAATTAATTAGTTATATATATATATATTGTGAATGATGGTGGTCTAATAACAATAAGATAATCAATCTTTAATGACTCTTAATCAGTCTTTATTCCTTAATAATTTACTATATAATTTAATTATTTCTTTATTTTTTATATTAATTGATTGGCAATAAGGGCTTTTCAGGAGGTGTAATTTAATCATAAGGGTCTTAAATTACTATCACAGGGAGCACATTTACAAATAACTCAGCAGAAACTGGTGGAGTATTCCTAGTCACAGAAAGCTCTTTAATTAAAATTAATAATTCCAAATTCTAATATAATAAAGCATCTTATCAAGGCGGTGTCCTAACAGCTTATTTAAGTTTTTTCTTCTAAATATCTTTCAATTAATTTTCAATTTTTTCTAGCTTAAACAAATTCTTAAATGATTCTCTTGAATTCAAGATTTTTAGAAAATGAGTCAGAAGGAGATAATTCAGTTCTTGAAATTTTGAGTAGCAGCAGAACTGATTAAGTGCAGATAATAAACTGCACTTTTTCAGAAAATATTGCCGAAAAAAATACTATATCTTTAATGTACTCTCAAGCAATCATATAAAATTCTAAATTTATCAATAATTATGCTAAAAGCAGAACTAAGAACATATTCTTAGGCTTTACTAATTTAACCATCTTAAACTGCCAATTTGATTATTAGAATAATTTAATTAAAAAGCTTGAATTTAAATATGAAAATAAATTTTTAATCCTATTTTTTAGTTTGGAAAATTAATTAAGTAATAGTCATTCAAGATAGCGGACCTTTCGACCTCTTAGATTATAGGGACATATATTTTTGTGATCTTTGATGTTAATTTAATAATTCAAAGCTCTACTTTTAAAAACGGGCTATCTTCCCAGGGAGGAGCTGTATACATATATGGAGATAGTTCTGTATAGATAGGGGCATCTTATTTCACGAATAATTATGCTAATTTAGAAGGAGGTGCTATATACTCATCAGGATTTAATCTACTTTCCATAGTGATACTTAAAATATCACTAATCATTCTAATTACTTTAAATAGATCATAATTTATAGCTTTCAAATAAATATTGTTTTTAATAACATAGTGAACAACACTAAATTTTACAACAACTTCGCAAATAATGAAGGAGATGATATATATGTGACTAACACAAAAAACAAATTTCAGTTGTACGATACTTCAATTTAAAATTAAATTGGAAAATCCTCAATCTCTGTATAGCTTGCAAACGTTGAAATAATTAACGTAACAATTAGAGACTTACAATATCTTGCCAAACTTAACTCGGGAGGTGCTTTGAAATGTGTAAATTGCAAAGCATTACTTATTAAAAACACTATAATCAAAAATGTATCAAGTTAAATAGGAGGTGCTGTATATCTCTCAGAAGAAGATTCAAACAAAGTTGTTTCAAGTAGCTCTTATAGATACTTAATACAAAACTCATCAATTTCTTAAAGTTAGTCAGTAGTTGGAGGAGCAATTTATATTAGCAATGTCTAATCAAGTTTAGGTTGAAAATAATTCCAAATGAATTATAGCTCAATCTAATTCTTATTTAAACCAACAATCTAATCTTTCCCTAAATACAGAGATTATAGGAATATCTGAAGCCTTTTTGAACATCATTCAATCTTTCTTTTCTTTTTCAACTTCTTTGTACATAATGTCTGCTCAAAAATGATTGTACGGCATTACCGAGATAATTACTCAAAAATTTGGAAACGAAATGCAGGAAAATTTTGAGTGAGATCTTTCTTTGTTCATCACGCTCAATTTTTTCTAGGTAGTAAACTGAATACTTTTTTATGAAGAAAAAAATGTTGATTTCCATAGCCTCATATTTGGCTATTGTTTATTTGATGCAGAAAATTCATGCAAATATTTAAAGGTTTTACTTAAAGTTACCTAACATCTTAAATACTAAAATTTCCCATTCAAAAATAATTGATGATGAAATGATTTGATAAGCCCTTAAAATCGCTTAATTAGGTCTGTTAAAAATAAATGCATGTAAAATTTTTGAATGTATTATTGTTAACATTTCCTTGCTCTTTAATCATTTAAGCAAGACATATTTATTGTTAATTTTTAATCACCTATAATATTAAAATATCTAATCATTACGAATCACAAAGACAAACTTTATTTAAATATTAAAAAGAAAAATAAGTTTTGAGATTTTCTTTGATACTATAGAGAAATTATATTGGCCAGTTTTCCTTCTTTATATTGGTATCATGTAATTAATTTTGGGGGAAGTTTCCTGCACTTTTTTTTCATTTATGTTGAAATTAATAAATTTTAATTAAATTATAAAATTAAAAATTTTTATGGCTCAGTAAAATTAAGAGGATATTTAAACATCACTTAAGTAGTTCAAGAAGATACTGTCTCACATTATATAGGAACGGAAAGAACATAATAAATTAATTTTAATTTCAATAACAATAACAATGAAATACAATATTTGGAATTACTATGAGAACAGAAAGGACAATATAATTGTTTAGATACAGAAACCAAAAAAATATCAGATAAATTATGTCAGATTTTTGAATCTGAAGAGAGATATTGACTAATTGATTGATAAATTATATCAATAAAAATAGTCTGTAAGTTGGTTGATAGTTAAAATTAAAATTAATTTTATAGAAAAAAAATTTATAAAAAAGTGCAGGAAACTTCCCTAAAATTATTTTTTATTATCAAGCCAGTGAAGGAAACTTTCCCTCCAATTAATTTTCATTAAAAATCTAATAAATAAGTCATATTTGAGTATTAGGTAAATTTCTATCACGAATAATTATAGACGATCAATAATTTTTATTAAGTTTCACACTTTTCATTATGTCTGTAGAAAAAAATATAGTATAAAAATTATTTATGATTGAATTTAAGCTCTCAAATTTTATATAGTTCTTCTACTTTCGATATATTCTAAATTAATTGAAGTTCTTTGGGGGATAAATATGTATTATTTAAAACTTCACTTAGAATTCAGCCACTAATAAGTACACTTTAGAAACATCTTAAACAGAAGGTTCTGGAGGAGTTATTTATCACACTTGCGATTCCACAAGTTTGAACTGCAAACTAGACATAAGCTAAGGCAACATATTTAAAGATAATTTTGCTGCTGTCTAAGGAGGAGCAATTTATTGGGATACTCAAAACCTCTAAAAATAAAGTGCATTCATAACAATTTTATTAATTACAATTAAGGTGTATTAAAAATCTTAAATATAAATAAACTTCTTAATAATTAATGAAAAAATCTTCTTTACTCTTTGAATTTAAGAAAAAGTAAACTTTAGCGTTATTCAACATTTTTATTCTAAAATATAATTAATTGAAGGAGAATTTTATAGTTAATTATTTATTTATTAATATATATATATTTATTTATTTATTTAATTTAGTACATATTTCTATTGCTAATATAAAATTTTTTATTTTAAATTATGTAAGTTTCAGGAGTATTTTTACTGTAGAACCTATATTTTCATTAAATTAAAGCACATATAATAATAACAATGCTGGTCTTTATGGAAATAACATAGCTTGTTTTGCACAAGAGATGATTTAAATTACATAGGAAATATATTCTCAATAGATCACAACTTACAGTAGTTCATAGTCAAGACTTTTAAACATGATTTAAGACGAAAACTATAACTTTTCAAATACTAGATTGGAATATGATATTCATGAATATTAAGGAAATTATCAAAGGTTTTTGGCTTCTTAGCTATTAATTGAGAATTAAAGAAGTGGAGGTAGTATTCCCACAACCTATATGGCACTTGTAGATAAGTATGGTTAAATTTTGGGTTCAAATTCAAATAGTAAAATTTAAGTTTTTGTTAATGCAACATATAATTCAAACCCTAAAGCAAACGTGTATCCACCCGTAATAGAAGGGTAGAACCAATTTACTTCTTCTTTTGGTGTATTTGTTTAATATTAATTTAATGTGAGAATTTAAAAAATTAAAATGATATTAAATTTGTCATAGAGGACTTAATATTTGATGCTTCTCCAGGATATTCATATAGTGTTGTTGTATAGTCAGATGCTATAGATGTAACGAAATAATCAAACAAAGAATACATGAAGAATCTTAATAGGGCATCTTTGAATCTTGACTTGCTGATATCTTTGAGAGAATCAAAATTTTGTTATTTATCCTATATTTAATAGAATGCCAGATAGGTGAACAATTTACTATTGCTGGAAAATGTGAAGAGTGTTAAAACTCATTTTCACTTGATTTACAAAATTCTCCAGGATCTTGTAAAACTTGCCCTTATGATAAAGCTATTTGTTCTGGTGGCTCTAAAATTTATCCTTTACCCGGATATTGGAGAAAGTCAAATACAACAAGTACAATCATAGCTTGTATGTACCTGCAGGCTTGTCTTGGAACATAAAATGAATAGCAGTCTGCATAAGGGGAATGTGCCCTTGGATATCAGGGAGTATTATGCGCAGATTGCTAAACTGGATTTTCAAGATCTGGAGAATTTAGATGCTCTCAATGCCCTGAAAGAATTCTAAATATAGTCAGGCTATCCTTCATTTAAGAAACTTATTTCTAAATTTATTAATTAAATTGTAACTAAGAAAACAAAAGCTAAATAAAAATCTTCAAAAACAATAATAAAGCTATATTATTTTTTAGATTTGTAAATTGTAGCAGGAGTATTCTTTCTGTTTGTGTTCCTTATTAGATCAACTTTGAATAGCGCTAGTGACAAGAACAACATTACAAACATCTATTTTAAAATTCTTATAAATCACTTCTAACTTATAATGATGACAGCTACTTTTGATATAAATTGGACAGATGAAATAAAAGGCTTCTTCTCAGAGACTAAGCAAGTAGCTACAGTATCATCGCAAGTATTTAGCATAGATTGCTTCCTTGACAATAGATATGAGGACCCAAATAGTTAATCACTAATTATATTTATTTTTGAATAAAATTAATTTTATTTCTGTTAAGATAATAATGAGAAATAAAACCTTCAATATTAAATTACTTTCATCTTTTTCAAACTAATCTATTTTATCAGCATTCAAAGTTCAAAGTTAATATTTTGTTATTATTCTAATAGAATTATATTTGCATAATAAGGTGGTGAAGATCCACAAATTAGAATATTCTTCGTAAAACTTGTTATGATAGCTGTATTTCCAATCCTCCTAATTATTGGATGTTTCATTATATGGTCAGCTATTAAACTGATTTTAAAGCGAAAAATTAACATTAAAAATAGTATAACATCAAGTGTTGTCATTGCGCTATTCTTAGCTCATTCAAGTATAGTGTAATATATGTTCTATGATTTTAAGTGCAAAAAGGTTGATGACTTTTATATATTTTGTGTTATGATTGATTAAAGTTATCATAGCATAATTTAATAGTATATCAAACAAATAATAAAGAGAGATATAATTTAATTGGTTCTAGACCTCATGGATTATAAATTTTGTGAAGATTATGACTATAAAACATTTTCCCATAATTCAGAAGTAATTAATCAAAATTGGTAAAATTAGTGAGATTCCAAGATTTAAAGATCCTAGGATTTACTCACTCCCTGTCTTTAGCAAAATATATCTTGAAATACTTCACTTTTGCATTCATATAAATTATTTAAATGCTAGAGGGTGGTCATCACCTCAATTTCATTCAAAACCTTTAGGTTATCATTCAATATCCCTTGACTATTAAAATTAAAATTAAGAGAAACTCATAGGAAACTAAATTTGGTTCATGACTAAGAAAGAGTATTAAACGATTTAGAAGTGGTCTGTTGGGATGTTTAGCACACAATTTACAGTTATTTTGTAGCTCTACCAAGTATTCTTGTCTGGGGTCTTGGTACTCCACTATTTGCTTTCTCACTGCTTTTGAAAAATAAAGATAAACTTGACACCTTAGTCATTAGAGAGCAATATGGTTTTATCTACAGAGGGTATAAATAAAGTTTTTATTTCTGGGAGATTATTATTATATACAGAAACCAAGGCTAATCTTCCCAATCAATGCTGACTAATTAGTTAAGGGGGAAGGGTTGAGTAGGTATTTAAGTCAAAAGGATAAAGCAATGTTTGATATCACTCTCTAATGAGCATAAGACCCCAATATTAATTTCCGTTCGGCTTTTATAGTAATAATACAGAAAAATTTTAATCATTTTTATCGCCATCTTCATAAAAACTGCTGGTGTCATAGCTTAAACTCTTTTTGTGCTGATTGTCTTAATTATGTAAGTTTATTGATGAATTGAGTTATTTTATTTTGTAGATTTTTAATGATAAACACCTAACAGTAGCCTTTTAGCAGAAGAGCTCTAAATAATCTTGAAAGTCTTTCTCTAATTGCGTCTATGTTCACTTTGTACTTTGGATTATTCTTTTTAGTAGATAAACCTTAATCTTGGGTTGATTCAAATCCTGATTATGCTGATGGTGCAGTCGTCCTTAATTCCTATGTTAAGAAACTGTTTTTCGCTTTGATCTTACTTTTTAACATTGGATTTTTCATATATTCAACCTAAAAATATTTTTTAATTTTCTATTTATTTATACTTATTTAGTTAGTAATATTAAGATATAATTATGAGCAAAAAATCATTTCTTAATTTTATGGGAGGATTATTTATAATAATGTGTTTAAATTTTTACACTTTCTCTTTTAATCTTTTATTTTATTTTTAATTAAAATTAATATTTTCTTTTAAAATTTTTAAATAGTAAACTTCTTACAATAAACTTAACATTAAATATCTAATACTATTTTATTTAACTTAATTGATTTTATATTAATCTTTGTAAATACTAAATAACACAATAAAAAATAAATTTAAATATTAAATTTTTAATCAAAGTGAAGAATTTGAATGTATTTTATGGAATTAGATTGGTGCCTTACTATTTCAATTGAGTTACATGACAAATTAATACTAAAATACACCAAAATATATCTTTGTCTCTGTCTTTGTAATAACGAAGCCGTTTTAGAGAAAGCTATCATAGAACACCAACGAATGCAAGACAATGAAAATTATTCTTTATTCATATTTATTATACTTATAAATTTTTATCCAATTATTAGCTGATTTTTAAAGCATCATTGACATAAATATATGTGTTAACATAAATATATAAATATAGTGAAATTGTTCTTATATTTTATTAATTAATACTTAGAGTAACTTCAAATCTTGTCTAGAAGACTATAAAAACTATATTAGAAAGGTAAGCTCGCACTCAACCAGAAAAGTGTAGAGCGCCTAGATCTATACTTTGCTGAGGATAAAATTCTTTAAGTCGCTGGTAAAAACAGAGAAGAATATTATGAGAAGTACAAAAAGAGGACTAGATCTAAAAGAGTATATCATAATCAAAATAAGAATGTTTTCCTAAGTTAAATGACTTAATAAGATAATAAGACTGAAAATATTCTCTTAAGAGAAACATCAAACAATTTTTATAGTTATTTATTTTTGCTTAAATTTCGTTTAATAAACTCTTTAAATAATAACGACTAGCTCTATGAAGAGGACAGTCAATACAGTAAAAGTGTGGAGAGTTCCATAAATAATAAATTTATCACAGGTTAAGAATAACTCGATAAAATTTTGTAGTTACTGGAAGACGAGACCAATTACGAACCAACTCAAAAAAATCACACATTGAATAAATCTAATCTGTAAATATTGAAAAAATAGCTTTAAAGAGATTTCAAGAATAACAGTCTATAAACTTTAAATTCAATAACTCAGATGAAAATTAGCTAGTCATTGAGATCTAAAATTATTAAGTAATTAACTCTGATGTCAAGAAGTCAAGAAAAGGAATCCAGAGGAAATATTGATGCGAAGTCAGAACTTGATTTGTAAAAAAGGGTAGTAAATAGCTATAAATATAAATGAGATTGATCATTTAAAAAAAAATATTATCCAGATTAACATTATCTTTCCATATTTTAAAAATTGATTTTTTAAATTTTATTATATTAATTTGCCATAATTAATCCTATTTGTAAAAATAACTGAAGAGAAAACATGTAAACTAAGAGGAGAGTTCATAGAGCTAAAATAATATGCAATAATTCTATTCATAGAATACCAGAAAATATATTAGGTTTAAAATATGTAGAAAAGTTTATAATAAATTATATTTTTATTAAATTGCTCTTAAAAATCTAAGTATGACAATTAAAGTAGCCTCAATAGGTAGAATTAAATTAAGTTTTAAGATAAAATCGATGAGCAAAATACAGAAGGGGATTAAGAATTTGATAATACTTTTGATAAGTTGATTTTGAATATAAAATTTAGATATATACTAAATTTTCCAATAATAATATAATATATTATTTTTATGAATGCTTCAATGAAGTAATCATCAAAACAATTTAAGAATTTGGTATATAATTTGGCTTCTATCAAATATAAAGTAATTATTAAATCAATTTAAAATGAAAATCACATAAATTTATGAATACCCCATGAAGTTAATATGATTAACTTAATACTAAAAGAAACGTTTTTTTTAATAAAAAAATTAGTCTGTAATTATTTTAACTATGTAATAAAAATGGTGAATTAACAAAATGATTTATAATATTTTTTATCCGATAAAATATGAAATTTATAGAGTTTTATTATTTTATTAAAATTAATGGGAGTAGCATAATTTCAATGATGACTACAATCAAAATGACAATTCTTCGTTTAATGACTAAGAATCTCCTAAATTAAAAGCTAATAACAGTCTATTTAGAGATTAACAAACACTTAAACTATTTTAAGTAATTTAAATGGGCAAACTATAAGAATAAAAACTAATTTTTATAATTAAAATTATTTGTGAATTAATTTTTTGAAATCATTTTGGCTTACCCACTTTAAAAATTTCAATCTAAACACATTATGTTAAAAAAATGTTTTTTATTATAATTTTATCTATATATAGACTCTTAAAACAACATGTTTATAAAATTATATAATAGTTTAATTATTTAATTCTACTCTTGAATGTTACTACTATAAATTAGCTTATAGGGTTTTATTATTGTAAAAAAGGAATATATTAGATTAATTAAAATATATTATTATAAATGAGTTCTATTATGCAATAAAATTAGTACAAATATATAAAAATTTGTTAAATATTACAATTACTTATTATTTTGAATCTATTATTACTAAAAATTTCAAAAATCATTCTCGTTTCTATATAATGACATAAAAAAGTATGAGAGAGACTTTAATAATGACTAGAGAATAAACTAAGATATAATTGTAAGCACTAGATAGAAAAAAGATAAGAAAAAAATAAAGAAGAAGTTTAAGAGCCAATATGAGAGATAGAATCAAATTTTAAATACCAAATCCCATTCATAAAAAGATGTCTCAAATTTATTGCGAAAACTGCATGATTATCAAAATGAGGAGGTGTCTATTGACCTAAACTTTAACTAATATAAAATCAGTGCCTTAAGCTATCTTAAACAAGATACAGGTATTACTCCATCATAGAATTAAGCCACATTTGTGCATGGATCTGAAAATTATGAGTAATCGCAAGATGGCATCACAAGTTAAGATAGAATTATTAAAAGTTCATCCCAATAGTCTTTTATTGAGAAAACTTAGACACCTTAGAGTTAAGATTAGCCACAGGTAAAATTAAGTAAAACTGACTTGGATTAAGAAGTTAAAAATTCACGAATTGAATCAAGAAACTCTTATCATCCTCAATAATAGCAGACAACACCAGGAGATCATTAAAATAATAATAAGGATAAAAATCCCACAATCAATTCATAACTCAGCTCTGTAAAAGTAGATTAAGAAGCAACAATTTCTTATAAAGATGCAGATTAAAGAGTAAATAGCATACTTTCGAAGAGAGACAGTAACTCAATCGATGGATTACAAGAAATTTCCTCCTAAAATGTTTAAATTAACAACGACTCAATTATAGAAAAGCGTAATTCTCCACTTGAATAATCTAGGAAATAGTTTCTCAACAAGCTGACAGATATAGAATTGTCATTAAACTTAAAAGGAAATAGTTCAACTTTGAATAAAGAGCATGACTTATAACCACACATTGATGAAGAAGAATAGTAAAAAATTTAACTAGAAAGGCCTCCTGAAAATTTCGAATAGAATAGCAAAACAAATGATGATGAAGAAGAAAAGTTCAATAATTTCTTGGACCAACTTGAGAAAGAAAAGAAATAAAAGGATGAAGAAAGTATCAATAGATATGAAAGGAATAAAACTCCTGCGAATATAATCCCTAAACTTAATTTAAGAAATGATGATGTGATTGAAGAGCTAAGTAATGATAAATTTTCAGAATATGAGGAAGATACTTAGCCTCATTAGCAAATGAATTTTGATTTTTTAAAAGAACCTGATGGTTAGAAGAATTAAGAACTAGAAAGTAACTTTGCATAGACTTAAAGAGGATTTGATCCTAAACCATAGATTAAAAGTACAATCGGTACCCCTAGAAATCTTAACCTCTATGGTTCTATGGTTTTTAATTAAAATAAACTAGATAGATCTTAATAAGACCTCAAACTCAAGAATAACCTATAGTCTTATTAAAATTCTATGCCAAACTCCTCTAGAGGAATAACTTCAAGATCTAATTAAGTTTTACTTTTCAATAAAGACAATAAAGACAACTAACAAGAAAATTGTTAGTTAGAGTGAATAATTTTATCTGAAACTTTTAATAGAGTTTTCTACTATATTAATGCTTATTATAGGCAGGTTAATTGACTTCTATCAAATTAGGGACCTTGCCAAGAAAAAACCTGCTTGATATAACATACTAAGATTGGGTCTCTAGGAATAAGGATTTGTGTAATCAAAGGTCTACCTGGCTTTACAAGGCAATAAGGATAAAGATAAATGCCCAGCCTTAAGAAGAAAAATGTGAGAAAATGGAACTTATTGAAATCATTTCTACCAAAGATGAGTGTATTGAAGCTAATATAGCTTCGATTGAGTAACACACAGTAGTGGTGGGGCTTTCAAAAATTTTCATCATACTTTCTAACAGACAGAACTCGACCAGCTCTATTTCAGCATAAACTGGCAGTGTATGGGCTCTTTAAGTGATAACATCTTGACCATTTGGAGAGAGGTATAGTATATAGAAAAAGTTTCTTAAAAAGATTTTTATAATAATGAAAGGCGAAACGACTCTCTCAGTCTTTGAAACGATCAACTAGACTTAGCATTAAATAGGTAATATTTAATTTAGTATTTGTAATGTATGTATACTACCTAAGACAACTAGATTGATTAAATTCAAAAGAACAACTACATAAATGAAGAGAGTGGAGATGAAGAAGACCTTAATAAAAAGACTAAAAAATCCAAGAAACAAGCGAAGCGTAAAGCTGACGATATGAGCAAGTATCAGACCTACACAAACCCTGATTAAGCGCTAAAGAAAACAATTGAGAATATGACTAAGAAGAATTATATTAAAGACAAATTTATTAATGATAAGAGAAATACTGCTAATAAGTTTATATGATGAATAGTGATTAATAATTAATTTCATAAATGATTATATTTAATTTTTTTCATAATAAATTATTTTAAATGCGTCTAATCACAAACTTCATTAAACAAATACTAATTTTAAATATTAAGGAAATTAAGAGTTTAAAAATAATTTTATTTATTTCAATAGGGAACATCAACGTTAGCAATAGAGGTAGCTTGATCGATAATACCGTCGATTTTATTTATTTTGTCATTTTTATTTAAAAAAGTTATTCTTAAATGATAAAAATTATTATTGCAGGAACACATTTGATTTGGGGAAATAATATGTAATTAATAAATAAATTTGTATAAATCGTGGCAGTTAACTTTCTCAATTCGTAGACAATATGGTACTTGTCCTATATGGAATTTGAAATTAGCTTGACTTTACTAATGGCGGTATCCCTATATCGCATCTTTTGGAGCGAGATAACTCGACTATAATTTGAGCATTAAAGTCAACAACAACAAAAAATCACCCACAAAATTATAGTCGAGTTATCTCGCTCCAAAAGATGCGATATAGGGATACCGCCATTAGTAAAGTCAAGCTAATTTCAAATTCCATATAGGACAAGTACCATATTGTCTACGAATTGAGAAAGTTAACTGCCACGATTTATACAAATTTATTTATTAATTACATATTATTTCCCCAAATCAAATGTGTTCCTGCAATATTTTATATTTTGCAGTATCTATATATTAATGTTATTATCTGAAATTGTATTTTTGAGATTTTCAAAGATTTTAAAATTGAAATCTTGATACTTTTGATAATACTATTATTTTTAAATGTTTTATTCATCACTGATTTGATTACCAACAGCAAGAAAAAATAACTTATAATATGAGATCTTGAGAAATCGCTAACAGCCTATAGCAAAATAAATTATAAAAATACCCATTTAAATTTAGATATTATTTTGAAAGAATTGATACATTTGATGTTCCCTATCTTTCAGACAGAGTCTCAAGAATCGCCTTTCACTAATTCAAAATAGATTTATTGGCTTTTATGATAACTTTTTATGATTTGATTGCTGCTATCAATGGTGAATTGAATGGCATTCTTGCTGACGCTAAGGTATACTTGGATGGCACTTCCATTGACTACTACAATGGATGCAAAAGCGTCGCTTCTCTTCTCCAATACTTCACTGACTAGAACGTCAACAACTGAGCGATCACTCTACCTATTAAAGTTTGATTAATTGAATTGGGAGATACTACTACGCTTTCAATTCAATCAAATTAAATCAAATTAATAATAATTATTCATCACAAAAATGTATTAATAATAGAATTAAATGTAATTAATCAAGTTAAGAACATGCTTAAATATACATTTCCTAAAATATTCAAATAAAACGAAAAAATTGCTATCTTATTGTATATTTTATGTTTCTATATTTATTTGAATTTATCGTATATCTTCATATCAATTTATAAGAATATAAAAAGCTGTGATTGTTGAAGTATGATGATGATGATTTTTAGCCATTGAATTAATTTACGGGAGGTTATCAACCGTTTATATGAATTAACATCAAACCTTTCAAAGTACTCTCGGACTAACACCTATTGTTGAAGTATCAATTGGTGAGTTTCTGTATCTCTTCTCAATCAAATACACATTCAATTAAAATATATATATATATATAATATAATTCCTAATAAAAACTTGATTTTAAAATTTTGCTCATCGTTAGCATGAGTAATGGCAAATTCAACCCCAGTGAATTCTCTAAATTTATGTAAAATATATGATTTATTGGTGAATAATGCAGTGTTTAATTATTTCAATTTGTGTAACATACTTTAGTTTATCTAATGGCAAGTTTTACTACCTCAGTCTCTCGTTATTACTGTCTCTCTCGTAAAAGGGGGAATTACAGAAATATTCCATTGCATTATCTTTTGTCACTCTCGTGTAATATTTTAATAATAAAACAAATAATTCATAAAATAATAAGTAATATTGGAGGAAACCTGTATCGAAGTAGCATATCACTCCATAATCTTTATATTCTCTTTTTTATTGCAAAATTTGCTACTATGACTACACAAAGAAAATGTAAAATATAATACTATTGTACTTATAAACTCATTCCTTGAAGTTAATTAATAAAAATTATATAAAAATATTTCTAATGATTTTTTATGTAAAAAATGAATAATATGTTATAAACAATTTATAAGCTGATTATTCAGTTGGTATTGAGAATTTGACTGACTATTTGTTCCTTGATTTTAATACATTTTGATTATTAATTATTATAATATTTAATTATAATATTTGAATATTAATTCTATTACTATCACGTATTTTGATTGAACTATATGCATATCATCCTATAGCAAAACATTAATTATAATCCTGTATATTATTATATATTAGTCGCAATGATATATCTAGCTAACTCATTATATCTCCTTAATTCTTTTGGGTCTTATTGTTTAAAATTGCTTACCTCAACTTGGGTGAGAGCGAGAGAGGCAACGGCGAGGGTTGTGAAGAAAGCTTTCATTTTTTCAAATGCTATTTTTATATTTATTATAATTAAATCAATAACACAAATCTTAATAAAATTAATGTCTAAACAAACTATCACCTACATTTCTTAATAATTAAATGGGTTAATGTATTCTTTCCTATTCTGTTACATTTTATCATAATCTATAAATATACATTCTTTTGCTACTAATTTCTCACAAAATTAATAGTTTCAAGTCAATTTAATGATTTAAATAATATATATTTATTGTTTAAAGAAAGGGGGTTATAATTCAAGTACTAAGAAAATATACAAATAAAATTAGTAAAAGAATTACAAATTGGGGGAATTAGACAAATTAATATAAGGATTTTATATAAAAATTATGAAAGAAAGTAAAGATAAAAGGTGGCAAAAAGAAAGGTATGAATGATTCGAGCATGGAGAGGAAGAAGAAGCTGAAGAAATACAATGACGATGAAAGTGGAGAGGAAGAACTCTCAGAGGGGCAAGAAGAAAGTGAGTATGATGATGAAGAAGAGGATGAATCAGAATAGTCAGAGGAGGATAGTGATATTAAAGAAGAGGATGACGATAGTAAGTCTGGTAAGGAAAAACAAGCAAAGGAGAATTAAGCCACTTTCAAGAAATTCAATGCTAATAGAAAACCCCCTAAAAAATAGAAGGGTTATTTTATATGAGAGTATTAAAAGAATTATTGGAATTTATAATTCAATTTTGAAGGGAATAGATGACGATGATGTTAATCAATTGGAAAATTTAGTTGGCATGTCCAAGCCAAAAATGAAGCCATTTAAGGCACTTATTTATTAATTACTTAACTCTGAACATATCTGGTTCTACTTTAATTCTAATTTTAATGACCATTAGAGTCAGATTTGAAGAAATTCAATGACTTAACCAAGCAACGAGATTTAGCATAGCAAAGAAAAGTCGCAATAAAAGAACTAGCTCAGAAATTTGCGTTTGACTCAAAAGCAGTGCGAAAAATGCATGAAGTATATTAGGAGTAGGAATTACCAAAACGTATAAATTTCAGCAGATTTATTAAGTTCTTGAAGTTAGATGATTCGCCACTCCTCAGAAATGCTTTTGAGTTAATGACTGGAGGATAAAACGAAAAAATTGATATTAGAGTGATGATGCTGCAGCTCATGAATGTTGGTAATTTGAGCAAAGAAGAGAAATTGAAATTCGCTTTTAATTTGTTTGATGAGGAAGATAGTAGGATGATCACCTTCAAGGAGCTGCTTAAGATACTCTATAATTGATATTAAATCAATCTTTATCTAATTGTGGGTAGGATGATATACAAAAGTAATATAACTTACATTATAGTCTAATTACTTTGCTACATCTACAGAAGAAGTTGAACCTAAGGCTAAGTTAATATTGGCGGAATCTAAGGGAATGGGAGTTGAGGATGCTATTAGTTATGAAGACTTTATGATGATGGCCAAGAAGTTTGGTGCTTTATTTTTCCCAACAAATATTTGATTTAATCAAACAAAATTCTTTATTGTTTCAGAATTGACTTCTTTATGTATTTTTGAGATTTATCATAATCGTTATAAATATGGCCAAAATAACCAGCTTAACTCCCATATTTCGGGTAAATTATTCAAGTTAAATATATTGACTAATAGCAGTCATTCCCCAATAATTTGATTTTTTAGGGTGTTTAAGAATGATAGCAGTGAAATATTTACTCATTCTTTATGAGCTAGGGCTACTATCTTTATTTCAAATATTCTACTTACTCGTATGTAGCAATCTAAATTTTAAATGATTTGGTTTTTCTTTAACATCCTATTTCTATAATTTCAATGATAATTTTTGATATTCATTGAATACCGTTTTTGGACAATTTAACCATATCGTAGACGAAGAAGGTGTACCATGAACCCTCTGCCATGACTCTTTTCCAGTCTTCCTTAAGGTTGTTGAGGAAGGCAGCTTGGTCGATGGACACATAGGCGCAAGATCCGAAGGTGTCATCACTAGATATAATATATACCAACAGCAAGACCAATGAGGCAGGACTCTGGCTTTGAGATATCGACTTCTCCACCAGCAGTGGTGACCTAATTGTCAGTAGTATCATCCATGGGATCTGAAGATTGTCTTAATCTCTTCATTTTAAACAAAAAATAATCATTAATAAGATAATAAAAATATCATGAATTAATATAGCAAACAATAAAGTATAAATTAACTAGAATTATTTGTTAAAAGTAAAAGCACTAGAATTGTAATTAGTAAAAATTAAGATATTTTTCATAGAAAAATGGCAATCTTAAATAGTATAATACTTTCTTAATATAAGTTGACATGATTCAATGAAATTGGTAAATTAATCAACACATTGCAAAATAAATATTTGTATAATTTACTGATAATGCGAAAGAAATAGATATAATTCAGAGTTTATAAATTGAATTAAATTGTATTTTGGTTTTTATTCTGTGGGTTGATTGTCTGTGAATTGATTGTTTAAGATCCATCAAGCCGGGTCCATATTTTCTATGCAATCTATTCTGAACGCTCATCAAGTGAGATCTTTTGAAAAAACTAATTTCTATCAAAATGTAATTTCTGATTGAAATCATAGTTAAAAATTGATAAATTTAATAAATTTGATTCTTAATTTTACAAATAACAGTAACTTTCATTGCAAGCTTTCCTAATTTAATGAATTTTAATTGTTAATTACAGATTCTTTTTCTGATTATTAAGAAGAGTTGAAATGTTCGCTTAGATTCTAAGACAATGCTTATATAGAGAAAATGCTCAATTTCTTAGCTATATCTGCAGCTCTTTTTGAGACTAATCGTTTATACACTCTTTGATACTGATCTCCGCACTAAAAAGATAAAATTTTAGTTTTACGAATAATAAATTTCACTTACTTTGTAGAGTGACTCTGGACCTCCAATAAGCATATAATTAATCTATATTTAAGTCTCATCTATTCTCTGCACTTTGATGACTCCAAAATCAATATTAAATGTTTGCTTGTACTTCTCACTTTGGTCATATTCCTTATGAGTATGAGTGTGACCACTTTGGTCATTGCTAAGATCTTAGATTGTACTAAGGTAGGCTTTATCATGTGCTTGTTTAAGCTTATCATCCATCATTACATCAATAAGTGGTCTTTGATTCTTAGTGCTCGATTGTTAAGACTTTACCTATTTGCTTAGCTTTAGTGGGTGAAGAGGTTTTGCGGGTGTTTAAGTTCCCTGAATGTTATTGTGAGCGACTGAGCTTGTATAAAGATAAAACACTCCGTTATTATTAAACTTAAAGATATCAGTGAAGTTAGTCTAAAATGTAACAAATGCATAAATTCTTATACTTAATAAAGGTTACTAGATAGTTAGAAACTCTTTAACTGACAAAATCTAGAGCTAATCAAATTACTAGTAGCCTATGTTTTTGCATTAAAGAAAGAGAAAAGAGATTTTGGATCAGATTTGTCTTCAATATATTCTTCAAACATTTCATCCCATTTCACTCTACTTTACCAAGAGGATAACTACAAAGGAATTTGTTATAAATAATCTTTTTGTTACTTATTGAAGTAAGTGCTTGAATTATTCAAGTGTGTGAGGTATTTAAACATCTAACTTAATTGATAATTAAGTGGTAAGTTTTGAACTATTTTTTGATTCATTTTTATTTTCAGGGTCGGCTGATTGAATCTCTAATAAGTCATTCATCTATAAATTTAATAATTCATAAGTTGAACTTCCTAAACAAGAATAATATGCTCTTACTCTCATATCTTTTACAGAAAAACTAAAAGCAGCTTAATGACCAGTTTCAAGTGTTAATTCTTAATTACTGTCAGGTGATGAGTCACTCTGTATTATTAAACTTTCAGCGTGTGATATGACACTCCCATGATTCATTATCTAAAATTAAATTATAGTTTAGCAATCATTTTCTTTAGCTTTTCAAAGTTTCATCCTAATTTCTTATTATAATAAGTATGACCGTACTTACATTGACTTAGTTATGCTTTTCATACTCGTTCAAATATCTATCTTAGCTTTTGGCTGCTGATGACCATAGAATATTTGAGGTTTGTGATTACTCTGAACTGCAGCAACTTACAATATTTCCCATTATGAATTATTATATATTTAATTTAATCGAGTGGTTGTTTAATCATTTAAGAAGCACTATAATCTATCATAAATGAAATAATTTCTGCAAGAAAAAGTTAATCAACCAATACAAATCATATTTAATTTATAAAATATATAAGGTTGAATTTTTTTAGCGTAAGATAAATTTTAGATTAATCAACAATTTTGAATATATAAATTTGAACTAAAGACTTAAAATATCAAATAAGGGAAAATATAGAGATTTGACAATGAAATTAGCTGCAAATATTTCGAAAAGTATAAATTGAAACTTTACAAGATATTCTGACAGTGTAGATTCAGCGCATATGCGCTGATTTTTATTTAGCGCAGACTGCGCTGAATTAAATCGAGGCTCGGCAGACATTTTTAAGGCCAAATAGCCGTTCTTAAATGATAAAGTCCCTGTGGGACTATAGTGTTTTAATTGTTAAATTCTTAATTAATAATAATATTTTTAGTAATTATTAAATTTCCGCAATTTATTAAATTTAATAGTTATCACTAATGTGATTTCTTTAATGAGAAATTTGATTAAGTTAAAATATTTAATTTTTAATAAAAAATTAAAACTATATTACTAAAAATATTATTATTAATTAAGAATTTAACAATTAAAACACTATAGTCCCACAGGGACTTTATCATTTAAGAACGGCTATTTGGCCTTAAAAATGTCTACCGAGCCTCGATTTAATTCAGCGCAGTCTGCGCTAAATAAAAATCAGCGCATATGCGCTGAATATACACTGTCAGAATATCTTGTAAAGTTTCAATTTATACTTTTCGAAATATTTGCAGCTAATTTCATTATCAAATCTCTATATTTTCCCTTATTTGATATTTTAAGTCTTTAGTTCAAATTTATATATTCAAAATTGTTGATTAATCTAAAATTTATCTTACGCTAAAAAAATTCAACCTTATCACAAATATATAGAATCTTGAAATGTCAGAAGACGAAGAGTAGTCATACTATGAAGAGGGAGATGAAAGTGAAGAAGAGGAATATGAGTCAGAAGTTGAGAATGTGGATAAATCAAGGAAGAGTGGAATCAACAATAAATCCAAGGTCCAACAGTCCAAAAAGCCAAATGGCAATCTCATGGTAAATCAGAATAATGATGATGAGGACATGCAAGTGCAATCAATGAGTATGAGTTAGCATAGTAAAAGAGGGGGGTAACAGAAGTAGAATCAGAGGAAGGAGTCTAATTTGATGCTGCAATCTATTGATAAAGACAGCAGTTCAAATCAAGTATCCAAGTAAAACATCAGGTAGAACAAAAGTACTGCAAAAATCAAAGAGATTTAAATAAATTAATAAGACAATTTTAATTATATTTCATTCATTAAGAATTAATGAATGAAATATAAAACAATTTTATATTCAGATCACTATATAAATCATTATTAAAACATTACTTTAATAAGAAAATTTTCACAATTTGCTCTTCTAGATTTTTTTAAAAAAAATCTAGAAATTCAAAAAAATTCAAAAAATATTAATTCATAAAATTCTCTTAAAATATTTATTAAAAATAATTATCAATAAATTATGAAATCTAAGATATCTAATTGAAACTAAATTATCGAAATTTTTTATATTTTTATGATAATGTAATGGGCAACTAGTCTAAATCTAGAATATAATTAAAAAGATTTAATCAAAATGATTTACTATAAATTTAAATAATTATAAAAGGAAACAAGAGTAAACTAGTAGATAATGATGAGGAAGGAAGCGAGGAAGAATACTCATACTACTCAGAGAGTAAGAGTCAAATCTAACAAATAGAACCAGGCTCCAAACCAAAGAAATCTGGGAGAAAAAAGCAGGATTCTTTCGAGATTGAGTTCAGTGATAACAAGAAAATTGGGGATACTTTTAGAAGTCAGATGCTATCAGAAAAGAATTTCATTGGAGGACTGTAAAAACTCAAGAGTAGAGACATGGGCAATATTGATGATTAATCGCCTGTGCCGAGATAAGATAGTAAAACCTTCGGAGGGTAGCAGTTTTTGGGAGTTCAAACCCCTACACCAAAGAATCTTGGAAGTAACAATTAGTAGAAAGAGTTTCAAGGCTCATAACCAACCATCAAAGAAGAAAAGTAACTAAAATTAATTAAAAACGATAATAAACCAGTTGCAAAACCCAAAATGAACAACTTCTAAGATTCAAGTTTAGATTAGTCATAAAGAAGCAAAAAAAGCTCAAAACGACCACAGAAATAAGAAGTTATAAGAAGATGACGAGGAGAGTGAATATGATAGCGAATATGAGAGTGAGGTGCCATCAAAATAGCAAATTGAAGATGACGGCCAATCTTTTCACAGGAAAACTGCAAGATCCAAGCAAAACAAATCGAAAGTATCTAAACAATCAACAAACAAGTAACTCAAGCAATCTCAGCAGTAATAATTGTAGAACTAATAAGAATAGTTGATGTAGGAGTAGTATTAATAATATCAACAGCAGATGGCTTAACAATAATATTAACTTCAGTAACAGTAGTTATAGTAGTAATAATAGCAATAACTCTATAAATAGCAGTAGTAAAAGCTTCAACAAGATAACTTTGAGCAAGAATTAATGCAGGATCTAGATGCCTTGAAAAACTCATTTGAAACAGCCTAATCAAAGCCATAAACAAAGAAATAACAATAAAAAGAGAAAGAGAAATCCATAAGACAATCTTAATAAATGTAAAGAAATGAACCACAGTAGGAAAATCAAGATAAATATGAAGAATAAAAGAGTAAAGTATTAAGAAATTCAAAATAAAATTAAGAGAAATCTAGGCATAAGAGTACGCTGTAAAAGTAATATATGTTAATGTATTATATTTATTTCAATAAAGTTTTTATATAAAAAAGTCGAAGTAGAAATCCTAATCTTATAAGAATCAAAAAAAGGTCGAAGACGAGGATGAATAATAGAGTTACTACAGTGAAGGTGAAGAGTCAGAGTACGATGAAGAATATGAAAGTGAAGTAGAAGAAGAATAGCACAAAAATAAATCAAAGTCAAGATCTAAGCTCCAGAAAAGTAAGAGATCTAGAGAAGACAATAGACCTTAAGAAGTCAATCTTATGAAGCAGCCATCTACAAGCAAGAACATGTTTCCAGAAAAGTTTCTGGATATTTCTGATGATAACTACATTGAGAAGTCCTTGAAAGATTTCAGACCACCTACCGCAGGGAATCGCACTATGTAGAGCTTTGACGGCGCCTAATTTACAACGAGGGTGTTAGCTGGAGTTAAAGCTAATCAGTTTGATATATTTGACTTTAATATTTTAATCAACTCATTCAAGGTGAAGAATCATTGGATGAGCTTAGGTTTTTCGATAAATCCTCAAAATCAATGATCCTAGACGATAGTACAAAACGTAAAACTGGCTAGAATTTCAACAAGAAGAATTAAAGACATCATTAGAGAGACATAGTTCAAGAGGAAGAGGATGAATATGAAGAGGGGAATACCAATTCTTTCCAAACTAAGTCTCAATATACTAAGTAAAGCGACCCCTTCAACCCACAGAAGAACTTCCTTAAGCAGAGGAAAGCTAAACATTAAAAGAGAGTAGAGGAAAATTCTTTCGATAATAAGCAAAATTTGACTAAACAAAGCAAAGATAGCGTGAGTAAACAAGAAGATATAGTAAATATGAGGCAATACAAGCAATAAAACGCATAATCCGAAGTCCCTTCTGTGAACTAACAATAACAGTAAGATCAATAAAAGTTTTTGAATGTTAACTCTTTTAACATACCTGCAAAGCCAAATCCATCATCTGAGGAGGAATTGATAAAGAAAGACTATCAGAAGAATTTTGAGTATGAACTGGACCAATTTGGTAACAAAGTGATAATGAGTAAATAGGGAAAACTTAACTAGTCTAATGCTGCTTTGGCTCTGTATGGCATTCCACCTATGACTAGTGAAGAAATGAATAAGTTTTAACAAAGTGGATAGTTTCCTCCTCCACCAGGATTTCCATTTCCTTACCCTTATCCATATCCTCCACCGCATTATTGAGATTAAACATTATTTTTACTACTTATAGTAATTTTTAAGATAAGAAATAGTCATTTTTTTAATACGCTTCAATGCCATTTAATCAGAGTTCGATATATCCTATGAACCCTGGCAAATCACTCTAGTAATCCTAATATATGACTTAAAATATGATGCCTCCCTCTTAATATATGACTTCTATGAATAATTTAGGAGGGACCTCTTAAGCAGGTTTTGGTTAATTCATGCTAAATTAACTGTAAAATTTGGCAGAGCAATCAAAAATTGATAAACCATTGAATAAAGATAAGGTAAATCAGAAGATTAAAGTTGCAAATGCAGCTGATGGTGGGTAAAACGGTATGATGCAGATGCTTGATAAATAGCCTTTTAATGATGATGAAATCAAAGAAGCCTTTTTCACATAATTATATGAATCATTATAAAGGTATCTATCTTAATATCTTTCTTGTATAAACTATAATTTATTCTTTCACTTTCGATATGAATGGTAATGGATACATTGGAGTGCAAGAAATCAGATTTGTTTTAGATGCACTTGGTGAAGATGTTACAGATGAAGAAATTGATGAAATGGTGCGTATGCTTGATATAGATGGTGATGGGCAAGTCAACTTCAAAGAATTCTATAAAATGGCATCTGGTTAAAGTTTGGCACCCATAGGAGTAGCACTGCCTCCTCCGAGAGACATTGACATTGCTAAAAGAATAAACTAGAGTAATTCAAGCAAGAATAGTTTAAAGAAAGGGACTCGATATAAAAAGCATTGCAAATCTGTATATAAACGAGGATTAAAGGTTATTAAAATCTAATTGGATGAAATTATAATAAAAAGGGTAGGTATGCATACTAGAAGACAAAAGAATTCTTTGAAAATAATCACAGAAGTTTAAACTTATGCTATTTAGTACAACCTATTATATCCCTGTAATCATTAATCATTTCTCTAGGAGATATGCCTTTTCATTGCTTAATATTCTTGAAGTTAAGGAGCCATTTAAGTAAGAGACCAAAGTCATTTCCTAGAGTATAGGTTTATCTATAGATTCCAGAGGCTGTTTTAGCTGGGAACTCTGGTGTATTAACAAGTTTCTCAATTTCTGTGGCTTTTGAGAAGATTTGGAATAAGTAATAGTGGAAGTTCTTCTTGATTGTTGAGAAACTGCAGTTGTCATAATCAGCATTGCACCAATCGAAAGCTGCCTTGAATGGATGACCAATGTCGCAGTCATTCAAGTTTCTCCAAATGTCAGTAACATCTTGAGTAAGGGTGAAAATGTATTCCATATTGAAAGTCTATAAGAACTAGACTACATTGTACATTTTCTGGCCAATGCGCTCATTGAGGCAGATGTCTCTGTCGGAAATGTGAGGGTAGAATCCCTTCTCATATCCTATATAGGAGCCTCTGATTGCTTGAACGGTCCATGCAATAGTTGAATTATCGTTCAACCAAGATTCAGCATTTAAGTCTTGAAGTTAGGTGATTTGCTTAGATTCTAAAAATGGTTACATGCTTGGTTTGGATTATTCCTAAGCGATTGAGTTTGCTGAAACAGCAGCAACACATAAACCTTTAATCATTTTTTAATTTATAAAAATTTAATGAAATTTTTTAAATTAAGACTGACAGAATGCAAATGGATTTTATCATTTTTATATTATTATTATTATAAAATCTATTTGCAAATCCTATTTTATATTTAAAGTAATCATAGACTATTCTTGATGGAATAAATATGAATTCTGCGTAATTTTATAGCATACTATGTTACAATAGTATATAATATATAACTAAATAAAATGGACTTATTCAGGAAAAAGAAAAACAAAGACATAAGCCAATAAAACAAACCCGATTAGGTTTAAAGCTAACATAATCCTAAGAAGTAAAACCCAGAAATTACCTCAAACAATCAGTAAACACATAAAAAGAGAGATGATAAAAACCAGAATAAAAAGCACAAGAAACAACACATTCAAGAGAATAAGCATTAAAGCCAACATCATCAATAATAGCCAGACAAAAATGAGAATACTTAGTATACTAAAAAAAGCAGCAATGATTCAGGGTAGTTTAAATATGACAGCAACAAGGACAAAAACAGAGTTGTGAATAAAGTGCAGGAGGGCATGATGAGTTCGAAATTCAGGTATTTAAACGAGCAATTATACACTAATGAGAGTAAAGAGGCTCTCAAAATGTTCACAGAAAACCCAAAACTATTTGAAGATGTAAGTTAAATGTGATTTAATAAAGTTTCTTAAATTAGTATCACACAGGGTACAGAAATTAAGTGGATAAGTGGCCAAAGAACCCACTAGATATCATAATTGATGAATTGAAGAAAGAGAAATATCAAAACATGAACATTGGAGATTTCGGATGTGGAGAAGGTAGACTTCAAGTTGATTTGAAGGCTGCAGGACACAAGGGCAAAATCTTCAGTTTTGATGCCGGCAAAATGAGTCCACATATTATCCAATGTGATATAGCTAATGTAAGAATTCAATTAAAATCAATCTCTTTACGTGTAGGTTCCTATGAAGAATTGCTAACTAGATAATATAAGAATAAAAATACAATCATAATGCTTTTACTTTAAATTATAGAATAGATGTAGCGATATTTAGTTTATCATTAATGGGAACTAACTTTCCATATTTCTTAAAGGAAGCCAACAGAGTTCTGAAGCATGGTGGTAAGCTTTTCGTGGCTGAAGTTATGAGTCGATTTACTGATATCAATGAATTTGTTAACAAAATGAAACTTAATTAATCTTTAATTGCTATCTTATTTTGCCACATTTTCTTAGAAATATAAAATGCAGACAGATGTGGGGTTCTAATCTCTAAAAGTAAACAAACTCAAGGATTTCTTCTATGTTATGGTGTTTGAGAAAGTTCAAGATGCTCATAAATTAGTGATAAATTATGATTTTGCTGAACTTCTAAGTCCTTGTAAATACAAAAAGAGATGACGAGCAATACAAATTATACTATCTTAAACTCTTAAATAGTATAATCACACCTTAATTAATATTCTTTTAATTTAATAAATTAACATAAAGATAACTCATTCTATTCGGCATATAGAGAAGTTGTTATATATTACAAATTAAAAAACATTCAAAATTATTTATAATATTAAATTGATTTTAAAAAAATTTGTAAGCATATTCAGAAATTTAATACTCTCCGATTTATTATAATGCAAAGAAAATGTATAAATTTAACACATAATGGAATATTATGGATTATTTCATTGTTTTATGTTTATTCTTATTATTTAATAAATAGTAAGTTAGGATATTCTTGATAAAAATAAATTATGCAGCGTTTGGATAATGAAAATTAATAAATATACAAATAGTATATATTTTGGCTACTAATAATTTTACAACTATTAATAATAATGGTTCAAACCAAGTTTAAGACTTTTTAAATTTATAATGATAAGTAAAATAATATATTTTAATTTCTCGAATTTTAAATAATTCATTGTACTTATTCTGCACAGTAGACACTACTAGCCAGAATGTATTTATTAAGATTCTCTGCACTATATTATTCCAATTCTGGTGGTGGTGATTTCACTGTCATTCTTTGATAAATAATCTCGCTTTGATCCATTGCTTAAGCTTGCTAAGTAGTTTTCCTTAATCTCTGCAGTCTACTTAATTATATAAATAAATTAAAATATAAGAATAAAAATAATCAATTTTATAGGTAAATTTAGTCTATTTTGTCTTTGTTAAATTTGAATGCTAATTTAAGGTTTATTAGCATAATTAGTGATTCCAGACATTATCCCGTTCTAAGACACATGAAAACTTGACCTGTGATCAGTGCTCTGAGTCCTCGATTAAAACTTATTTGGTTCAAATTTATTTGAAGTTTAGGATTGATTGTAGTTTGTTAGATTCATTGAGTAGACGTCACCTGGATTTTCGTTAAATTAAGGTACTGCCCCTCTAGCCTATTAAAAATAAAAAATACTTATACTTACCACTAAGACATTTTTGAAACTCTGCTTAAAACTTTTGTAATGCTTTTTAAGCAATTTGTTTTAAACAAATTGAGGTTTTTGAATCAATTGATGTTGGATCTTCAAGTTATCTAATTTCATCTAGCCTGATTCATAAATTTTAATAAATTTATAATTTCATAGTTTCCTGGATAACTTTAATCAACTGGAGTTCTTTACTAGCTAAAGTTTCTGTAATTTTACTATGTCATGGGTTTTCTCTACTGATTCTAAGTTTACAGTTCTCTCCTCGAGGCTATATTCATTTCAATGTCTTAAATTTCTTGGTTTTCATCTAACTCTGATTTTAACTGTTAATTCCATTGCTAATATAGACCACTCTGATTAGTGTGGTTCTTTCTTTGAACACTTTATGACATTAAATGCTTTCTCTTTACATCTAAATTTGAATATCTATCTCTATTTTTCTTAGTATTGTTGAGCTAAACGCTTTTCCTATTAATCTAAAAATTCTCAGAATCTCGATTATTTGGACTTTTCTAGCCATATCTTTCATATAACACATCGAGTTCAATATCCTTATTCAGGCCCTATGTGTTATTTAAATACTTCTTTCTTATCTAGTTAGTATTCGTTGTTTTAATACGATGCTGTTCTTATGAATTTATAGGGGTGGTTTAGTTTGCACTTATATTTAATAATGGTGTGCCATTATTTGAAACTCTAAAAAAACTAGCAGTTGGTGTCGGAAGTTCAACCTCATTTAGATATTTTTGATTTGGCAAATCTTGATTGTTATTACTTGTCCTCCTCGATTCTTAAGTCTTGCCTCTGTCTTTTTTGAAGAATTTCTCGAAATTTTCTTGTTAAAATTTCTGTTATAGTCTCTCTGATGGTAAGAGAGATTTATCTTGCGTACTTCTGCTTTGCTCTCTGGTCCCAGTTCTCATTAATGAGTTCATCATACTTTAGATTCTATCTTGTTTTGTTGTATCAATTATTGATATGTGTTGCTAGTCTTTGAAAAATCGCATAGTACCATTACTCAGCCTCAACTTTATTCTTCTATCATGAACTTGATTTTGAGTTTAATTCTTCACTCTGACTTCTTCAATTGATTTGGTAAATTAAGCTACTAAAGCCTATCCTTAAGGGGTTTATTAAGCAAAATCTAATCCTTTCTCATAGCTGTCAATTGCTTATTGAAAATTTCTTAAATGTTCATTCTCAACTCCCAAATTGTAGTAAGCTAAACTCATAGATTAGAGGAGAGTGGGTATATTTGATTCTTCGTTCACTTTTTGATTGGATTGTCTCTATATTTCTAAGGCTTTTTCGTAGTCATTTATTGAGCTGTACACATAATATATAGCTTTCTAATGTCTATGGAAAATATTGTTTTAAATAACGAAATAGTTCTTACTTTTTAAGCAAAGACAATATAGCACAAATATTCAATTTGGTACTAGCTATGTTGCTCAAAGATTGATGACTCTCGCTTTCACATTTTAACGCAAGCTTCATATAATTCAAGGCTACATTTGGTTTCTATATTCTGCAAATAAATCAGTTAAATTTAATTTTACTTTTTGTAGTAGCATCCAAGGTTATTCATAGTTAAAGCATACATTTTATTTCTTTAAAACTCAGTCAAAGGTTAAATAAATATAAATGCAATAAAATGTAATGATAAAAACTAATAATCTTATATGCCGAGTCAAACTAATTTAACATAATGTATTTTTAATTATATATGGTTAATGATCCACATTATTGGATTAGTCGATATTCTTAGATTCATTTAATAGCTGATCTGCTTTCTTCAGAAGTAATCTGCAGTCGTCGTAGTTCTCCACTCTCAATTCAACCATTTACAAAATTTTAATCTGTTTATAGTAAGTAAAATTTCATTTCTGTCATTTTTTTCTAAAATAGCAAAAAATAATGACGTTTTCATTGCCTTCTTATTGCATTAAATGATGTATTCCATTACCGATATTCTCTAAGTGACATGTCCTTAATTTACATTAAACTATCGATTAGTCTACACGAGGTTATTCTATTAATCATTCAATTGTTCAAAATGCAGTGATCTTAACTTGTCTATTTCTTTTTAGGGCTAATTTTAGTAGACATTTTAACTCTCATAATTTATCTGTGAGTTCATTGTTTTTTATTCTTATATGAATTAATAATACATTTACCTGTTTATAATTGGTGTGTCCTAGAGAAGAATATATCATATGAGTGAAAATAATAATTAAGATCAAGATTAATTTCTCTAAAAACTATTTCAATAAGTAATTAAAATTCTATCAAGTGTAAATCACAATAGGTTCTTTTCTAAATTGAATAATGTATCCGACCACAGTTTATTCTAATCTTATAATGAATCGCCTTGTTTATTCTTGGAGTAAGCATTTGAATATACAAGCTCCATTTCTTACTAAGCATTTTCAAATATCAAATCATAATCTACAAGATGATTTATATATAGAATAGTCTTACCTATTTTTTAAGTAGTCTTAGATTGCTGATTCAAATGGTCCCATGAATGTGTATTTGAGTATAAAATCTCAGAGTGCTCCTTGAACTAAATGGGAAAGGTATTAAAAAATTGAATTATAAAAGAATAGATTGCTATACATGTTCAAAAGCTTAGTTCAGGAGAAATGCTGCGTTTTAGGCCTTTGCATCAATAATCTTTTTGAATGTGTGGGCTTGAAAGATTGTACCATTAAGTATATAAAAACCTTTTATAAAGTTGGATTCAAAAGATCAATTTACAACAGCATTAAATAACAAATAAAAGTTAATTAAATTCCAAACTTCTTTTTGGATTGATAATGAATTGCTCACATAAAGAACTGCTTTCTATTAACTCCCATTTTAGGTTTGTAGATGAATTCAAATTCTCCAAATTTGGTATCTAAGGTACCAAGTTATAGACTATGCAATTTAAGAGTAAATCTAGGACCTATTTCTTGTAGATTAGCTCTTTAGTGATCTTCAGTAAACTCATATCTATGCTGTCTGAAGAAAATGAAATCTCTTTAATTGTGAAAAGTAACAACACGCCTTCCTCTAAATTCTGGGTTTTAAGGGTAGAGAGCTGCCAACATTCTACCAATACGGTGACCAAGCATAGTGTCAAAATTGTTTAAGATTAATTCCGGGTTGTAACTTGAAGGTACAGCATGATGATAAATCTCTGCTCTTAGTTTGACTCCAGATACTCTAAATGAAGCTGTTGGCCCATCAGGGAGATGACTCATAATTAATGTGTCTATAAATGAAGGAATTAATTGATTCAAGTAAGACTTACGAGGGTTGCCATGTTTCTCATAGAACACCATAACATCAGTGAAGTCTCTTCCCTTAGCCCAATCAATGATTTGCTTTATTCTAAAGTTTTTTCTCTCGTAATATTCAGTATTTGGCACTGCCTCTTTGACTTCCTTCAAGAAATCAAACAAGTTCTATAAAGTATTATAAAGCTAAATGCTTCCTTACACCCTTTGGCCTTCTATTAGTAGTCATAAGAATTTTAGGTTTAGTTTCATTTTTGAAGTATTTGTTGAATTCATCCATGTCTTGCTCTCCCTTGATTTCTTCATCATCTCCCTCTTAGATCAATGTTTCATCAGCGACTCTCATGCTTTCAATAGTTTTAGTGACTCCTCTGGGCATTGCCTCCTCTCCCTACTCAGCTCTAACCTTTTGCTTCTTAAGTTTACCAATCAGCTTTTATTGCTTTTAAGCCATCTTTTGCAAGATAACGATCTCCCTTCTTTTACTCTTGTTCTTAATCTCAGAAGCCACTCTCACACTGGTTTTATCCTTCTCCTACTTCTTTGACAAAGTTTTGATTTTCTTCTCTAATTGTTCTAGCTTCTTCTGCTTTTTACGTTGATCAGCTTGCTTCTTCTTCTCTTCAGGAGATAGCTTTGATTCTGCTTCCTCTTCGGGATAAAATTCATTTTCCATTACTGCAAAACCATCATTTGGTCCGCTCCCTAGTGAACCTTCTTCCATATCGAAGTCATCGTCTTAATCACCTCCACTGAGGAAATCCTCTTCAATCTGTCTATCAAAGTCTTCATCATCTGATAATTCTTCCACTTTACTCTTTTAAAAATACTTGATAGTATGTATTATTGATTAAATTCATAATTACTCTAGACTTTTTTCTGCTTTTTAGAATTCTTATCGTCTTTCTTCTTATCTTTCCTATTGTTTTTATCTTTGCCTAGTTTCTTTGACTGCTTCTTAGAGACGACTTCATCATCTCCATCATTGATAATTGAGATTTATTGCTTCTTTACCTTTTTGCCCATTTAAAACCAAATCATTTTGAATTATTTTAACTTTTTATATAAGTGGATAACAAAACGTAACAGATGTTTACAAAAAACAATTTTGGTTTGTTCGAAATACAAAAATATAGAATTTTTAATATTAAGATGAAAAGTGAAAGTCATGTATAATAATCTGCTAAATAAATATAAGAGAAATTAATTGAGTAGATAAAATAATAGCAAATATAATTTTGAAACTCATTCAAATTGACTTAATGTGCAGTTAATTTCTTCTCATAAAATAAATATAATTACCCAATGTTAAATCAAACTATCTTCTTATATTATACTTTAACATATCATAAGATGTTATGGGGTTTTAATTTTATAGTTAGCTGTATGTATATAATAAAATTGTTAATTAATAAATAGTCATTCCTTTTATCCTCAATTTTTATATTTATATTAAATTTTTAGTAGAGAAAAATGAATTAATTTCCTAACATAATAATGATTATATATATAAAAAGCTTAAATTTTGATTTACACAGAATAATCTACAAACTTTCTTATTATTTATTTTTTAATTTAAGAATCAATTTTAGATGACTTGGATTTTGGACTAATATAAATTAGTTTTTATACTAATTTTAAAGATTTAATAGTATTGTTAATTGAATATACTATTTTACAATTTTCCAATTGAAATTAAATTAGAAATGGATCAACAGCATTAAAACTCAAACCACTTCTAAAACATACATTAAAACTTAACCAATTAATACATTAATCAGCAATTCCATCAGTAAAACCCAGCTCAAATGAGAAAATCCTTAGATTTAAAGTATAACTAAACTACTTAAAACAGAGATAAATTCATAAACATAAATCATGGACTGCAATCACACATGCAATATAATTCGTAATCTCAGAGAGCAAGCCCTGAAAATATGATGCGAGGGGGTCTTGGGGCAAATATGAATAATATCAATTTAATGGGAGCGATTTAATCTAAAGCAAGCTAGTAGAAAATTGCTAATCATAACTTTCAAGGTAAGTTTTTAGATACGGTATAAAATGATATTTTAGTAGCAAATAAATAGTCCACATTAAGTAAGCAGAATAAAAAGGTGCTGCCTCCTCCTGGATATGGAGGAAATTCTTCATAAATAGATAATATGGTTGTGTTTTATCCAAATAATAATAATAACCAAGCTCAAACAATAATGAGGCAAAATGTTAGATAGAATAGCTAAGTGCCTAGCTCTCATTAAAACTCCATTATAGACTAGCAGACTATGCCTAGCTTAAAGTTTGACTCTAGACATTCAAAATAGATTTAGAGTAAATATAGCTCAAGCGGTGCTCCAAGTTATGCTACAAGTTCATAAGAAAAATTTCAAACTTCAGGCTAAACACCCACAACTATATAAGATAACAGTGCTTAATTGGGAAGTGGAGTTTTTGTAATGCCTAGCTTTAATAACAAGTAGAAACCTCAAATTAATACAAATAAAAATATATTGGCCTTTTAAAAGCTTTCGTAATCTCAAAATCATTCCCCAAATATTGCAAGAAGATAACAAGGTGTTAATTTAAGCAGTAATCTAAATAAGAAAAAGAAAATTCAAAAATTATATGGATCAGATTAGGTCAACACCTCTTAATAAATGAATTATGGAATCACAAAATCCTCTCTAAATCAATCGCTTGTTAATTAATCGATGGACGTATAATCTATAAATAAAGTTAGCGGTATGACCCTATTAGCAGGTGGTGAATCTGCTCCAAAACGGTTTCACGACAATGTTTTTAACTACTAGAATCAACTGTAGTAAAATCATAAAGTCATGAATGAAAACAGCTCTCAATTCTTTACTAGATAAGGAACAGCTCAGTCTAATCGTTAAAAGAGTCTAGGAGCTAGTGTTCAACTTTCTAAGACTCCTGTTATTGGTAGTCCTAATAAATCTCTAGACTTCTCATCTATAAGACAAAGCTAGAATCATAATATAATGCTACCTTCAAAGAGCAGCAGCTTGAATCCGTATTAATTAGTAAACTAAAAGATTAAACTGAAAATTAATGAGCAATAGCAAGCGTTTCATGATTAATAGAGATAGTAATAATTCATATCTCAACACAGAAAAAATAAGTCTGTGGTTTACAATAACAAACAACAACAATCTTAACCACAAGCAAGCAATATGCTGAATGGAAGCATGAATTTTTCAAACGCTCAAAATAGCTATTAAATGATGAACAATAACTTCTTGGACTAGAGTATACAATAAATTGAGTAATAAGCTAGAATTTAAGGAGGTATGAACTCGTATAGTAATAACAAATCTTCTGGGAAGTTTAATAAACAACATATCAACTTAAAAGATTAGACTCCTTCAACTGGGAGGTTTTCAATCTCAAATAAACCAACTGGAGTATACACTCCTGATATCACAAAATACATGCAGCAAGTTAAGAAGTATTAATTTTTAATATATTTCAAGTTAGATAGAGTCAGAGCATGGCAAGTAATTACGAAGATCAGAGTTAATTTATGCCTTCACACTAGTAAATAATGATGAAAAGGAAAATTGAAGCGAAAACTCCAGTTGATTCAGACTCTATGACTATGATTCTTGATGGAGGTACAGGAAGTGAAGGAGGTCAAATTTCTAAGAAATTTGCTAGTTAAAGTCTATCTATATAACTAGGAAATAATAATAAGCAGTCATACCAAAATTATTCTCTGCCATCTGAATCATAAAGCAAACTATCAAACACAAAGATTTCGATCAACAGTCTCTAAAAATCAAAAGATAGGTTATAGAAAATTTAACAATAGCAATAAAAATTAAAATAATAACTATAAGTTTCAGGTTAAAAGAAGTAACCAAGATACTAACTAGATTAGAACTCTGAAGAGGATCTTGATTAAAGTGCATTAAATGATTTTCAAATGTAGGATATCAAATTAGGAGGTAAAGTTCAAAAAAGCAAAGAATATCAACTAATTAGCTAAAACTAAATAAGTGCAAGTAAGACAGTTCCAAAACAATAGCCTAACATTTAGAGTAGCAGCAAGAAACAAAAGTTTTTGAATATTACAGAAGAAGCTTTAGCTATTGGAAAGGTACCTCCTGAGGATGTTGCAAGATATTTATCTCAACATATCATTAAGTCGGATTAAGATTTGCAAGATCTATCTCCTAGAACTAGAGAAATGGCTTTAATATCAACTGTAATAAAGGAATCCTTCAAACTTAACAACGAAGCCCCAGTAACTACAACTGATTTCTATAGAGCTGGTAAAATGCTCGGTAAAGGTGCATTTGGGAAAGTTTCACTAGGTATGCATAAGCTATCAAGAAAACTTGTTGCAATAAAATCGATTAATAAGGAGTATCTTAGTGAAGAGAAACAGAAAAATAAAGTCATGCATGAAGTCGGAATTTTACTTAAAATGAGACATCCTAGTGTAGTAAAATTATTCGAGACTTTTGAGACCGGGAGACATATTTTACTGGCTATGGAATTATGCGCTGGAGGTGACTTGCTCAATTATGTTAGAAAGAGAAGAAAGCTCTAGGAAGATTCAGCAAAGCTTATTTTTAGATATAGTTTTGATTAAATATGAATAAGTGGATAAATCAATTATAGATCATAGAGGGACTTGGATACATACACTCCAAAAATATTCTTCATAGAGATATTAAGCTAGATAACATTAAAAACTCAAATAATTTTTAATTGCTCTTATAGAAAAAATAATTTGAGGATGTATCTATAAGCTTTCAATTAACTTTATTTTATCTATAAGATGATAAATAATTTTATTTATTTATATTATTTTTGTGTTATGATTTTACTTGATGGGAAAGGGAAAGTAAAAATAGCAGACTTTGGTGTAAGTAAAATAGTAAAGCCAGGTGAAATAATGAGAGAATAATGCGGTACCCCAGCTTATATAGCCCCTGAGATAATTAGAGATGGTGGTTATCAAGGATTCAAAGCAGACATTTGGAGTGCTGGAGTAGTACTATTTGCCATGCTATATGGAACTGTACCCTTCAAAGCAAATAATATGCAAGACCTACACAAGCTAATATTGAAAGCTAAGTATAACTTGAAAGATGAGATCTCAGAGGAAGCTAAAAGTTTGTTACGAGCTATGCTTGAATTAGATGTTGAGAAACGTTTAACAATCAAGCAAGTTCTTGAGCATCCTTGGATGGAAGATATCGATGACAATTTGATAATGTTCAACGAATAAGAGCTTGAAGTTATTAAAACTGAGTTTACATATAACGATCCCTCAAGATTCAATAGAAATGAACCCAATCTTAACATAGATGAAGAACCTTGGGATTGTTTTACAGAACTTAATCTTGATTCTATGAATTGCACTCTTAGAAATGCAAGCACAAAATCACTTATTTTAGCGCCTTTCAATAGTAGCATGAGCGATGAGAGAGATTTCCTGAAATCTTTCAAGAAGCATGCCCCATTAGTTGATAAGAAGGAACTTATTCATTTCGCTGCTAGATGCAGAGATTAAGATCGACAGTATGAAATTAATAATAATGCAGAACTTGACAACGGTGTTTATCATAAGTTTGTTTACAGTACAGGTCAAGATGATAATAAATCTCAAAGTCACAATGGACAAGATAACTAATAAAATCATCTGAACTCATTTGAAAATCAAGACGGCCGAGAATCAAAAATTGGCAAATACTAACTTCAAAATGATGACTTAAGCGATGAAGACGAAAAAGTTCATTACAATAAAAATAAAGGACCTTAAAATCCTGATTTCAACAAAAACCTTGGTCGATAAGCTGATATAGAAATGCTGAGTAGTAAAATGAAAGAATCTACAAGAAATCTAGGAAGAAAAGTCGGAGATAATAATGATGAAGAGGAAGATAGCTTTGAGAAGTCATTCGAGGAATCGCAAAGCTATAAATCAATGAGTAGGAGGATACAAAGTGCGAAAGTTGATAAGAAGTCTAATTAACTTAGGCAAGAAATTGAAAGGAAAAAGAAAGAGCTAAAAGAATTAGAAGAAAAGATAACTCCACCACAAACGTAGACTCATTTTTGCATTTTTGTATTATCTTAAAGAGCTATTTATTTAAAACTGAGACTCTTAATGATGAGTAAACATTCTAATCAAACTACTCTTTTGTTATCACAAAAATAACATTATTAATAATGATAAATTTATCGAGTAGGAAAGAGTATAGACTCTAGTTAACTTTGGATTTCCACGAGAATATGTAATATCTTGTCTAACTGAAAACGAAGCAAATTATTGTTCAGCTGGATATTATCTCCTCGGGCTCGATTAAAATTACTGATTTATATGAAACAATAAATAACTTTATTTTAAGGAATTCCAATGTAATTTTTAATTCATTTTTCAGAAAATATTTAAGTTAAACATTTATTATATAGATCAATTATTAAGATACTGTAAAAAATTATTGATAAATTATGATGTAATACTTTATTCATCAAGGTTAGATAATATCTAAGCCATTCTTAGCTCTTATTCTTTGATCAAACTCTGGTATTTTTTGCATCATTTTCAAAGCTTGTCCAATGACTGGTCTTATCTTGTCATATCTAGGATCCCTAGCTAAATCTATCATGATATCCACACTTTCTGGCTTCATGCTTCTAGCGTATTCAAACTTACGTACATATAATTAAGAAACATTTTTTTAAAAAAGAACGAGACATGTAAGGTAAATTTAATATAAAAGCATTATGTACATAGTTTCTTATTGCACTTGAACTTTCTTAAATGATAGGCAAGCTATTGCTCCATTTAACCATCTTCTCAATGATTAAGTTAGCAAGTCCAGCATATTGCAAAGCCATTTTATCGTAGACTATTTCGTCTCTAAGGCATATTCTCACTATTTTGCAGGAATTTGCAATTAGTTCCTGGTCGTCTACATATTCCAAAATTTCTAGGACCTTAGATACTCCTCCGTCAATTTGATAGAACTATATGATTAAAGATAAAGCAAGACTCTTTCAATACTTACTCGGTTAACTGCAGGTTCCGTCCTTATAGCTGAAGTTAAACATCTCAAGGCAAACTTTATGTAAGGTCTAAAATATTGAAATTTTAATCCTAAATTATATTTTAATTTTAGATAGCTATTTGATTGACAGGAGTATTACGGATCGTTTAACTTTTAAGTATCTTAATTAACAATTGCAAAATATCCGCTTCAAGAGCCATACTTAAGTTTTTATCATTAACAATTAATGCTTCAAGAGCTCCCAAAACCACGATGACTTTCTTTTCTGTACCCATTCTCATCTCCTTGTTTTAAAATTAGAAATCAAGTTTATTGAAATCTCTCTGCAAAATATCAATTATGGTCAAAATTGAATCGTTTTAATGATTAGCTTAGATATAACTATTTCTTAACTCTGGATCTGGGGAAGCGTATAATTCTCTAAAAACCAAGAAGAATTTTTGAATTTCATCATTAGAAATAAAATCAGCATTTCGAACTGCCCATTCTATAGTGTCCATTTTATCTTCAATTGTTTTGTAATCTGCCCTTACAATCCTTGCCAAAATGTTTAAATGCTCTTCTATAAATTTCTGGACATAAATCACAAAGTTATCGAAATCAGATCGTAATCTTTCAAACAATACGTTATCTATGCCACTTTTAGCAGACATAGGCTAATCTTTAAGATCGAACATGTCTCTATTTTGGGAACTGATCAAAGCAACATTTTATCTAGGAGTTTATTATTGCTGAAATGGAGAAATAGACTTTGCATTAAGTCCAGAATATAATCTTGCCAAATCATCATTTTTAATTGCTAAATTGGATTGAACTAACTCAAAATCATTCATTCTATTTCTAAACTCCTCCATCATTTTAAGTGATAACTAGGCTTAAGCGTTCAATTCGTTATTTACCATTAATTTTTGCTCATTAAATTTAATTCTTAAAATCCTATCGAACTCTTCTAAAGTCTTTTGTAACTAATTTATGATCAGAACCCTCAAGCCATTATTGGTATTATTCAAATCTCCACTTTGATTAAGAACTGCACTAGAAAGCATATTGCCGATATCTAACCAAGAGTCCAAACTGTTATTTTTGGCATAGCTAGCTTCTGTAGATAAGAAATTGATATCTTAACTTTTCTCAAGAAATTTTGTTTATTAGAGTTTTCTTTAAACTTCAGCTAATTTTGTTTCAATTAGTGTTACCCCTATAGATTGAAAAGTTTTTAATCTTTGTATAAATTACTGTTTACAAGAGAGCTCGGTCTTGTTGAATCAACCAAGTTAAAGTTTTGTGAAAAATTCTCATTATTGCTTTTCATAATTTCATCAAGGATTGATGTTTTCAAACTTGTGGCATCTCTTGATTATACTAACTGCTTGAGTAGAGTTTACTCGAGTGTTATCTCTCTCAATTTATTCTTGATTTAAATCAATTCATTCTAAGAATGAGTGATACTCTCTTCATTCTTTTATTCCAGTCTATCTATTTCATCTCTCATGTTTTCAAATGCTTCTTTCGATTCCTTTGCTAGCAACTGAATCATTTTTTAAATAAATTACTATAAATGATAAATATATTTTAAAAGTTTATGTAAGGTCTAAGAGCTTGCCCAGAAGAAGTTGACCTACTAGTATCTTATGTCTTCAGAAGTTGAACAAGCATTTCAAGCACACCATTAGACACTGCGAATTCGTTGTTCATGTCATTGACAATTAGCGGCTCCATAATATTTAGCAAGAAAGCTATTTTGGTTTCATTAGATTGAGCAATAATTTATTGCCCACTTGTCAAATTCTTGCTAAAGCTCACAGATTATAAATTTGAAGTTTAAAAATAACTAATTTTTTTGGATTTTAATTATACTAGATCTGGCCACTCATCTTGCCCATTTCATTCTTGATATTGCTAATTAGGATAAAAATGGAATCAGATCCATGCTAGCTGCTAATATAGGCGTTTCTATAGTTTACATCTTGTCCTGTGTAAATTTCTTTGAAAGTTGAAAGCATAACATAGACATTCTCTGGAGAGTAGAAATTTGCATATCTAGAGAGCCACTCAAGAGCATCTATTTTGCTCTCAAAACTCTTGTTTTTACTTCTTATGAGAGTAAGTTAGTCAACTAAGTGCTCATCAATGAACTTTTAAAGTACTTAAGTCAAATTTTTGAGATCTTACTGTGCTTGATTTAATTTCTATTCGTTCAAAGCTCCATTACCACCCATTTAATTGAGTAATTTGGCTTCAATTTATTGTCTCATTTTGTTCAAAGTATCATTTGTACCTGCTTGGAAGTTCTTTAAGTTTCCCATATCGTTTTGAAGTTAGTTTTTAAGTTAGTTGTATAGCTCATTTATTCTCTACTCGTTTTCTTGCTTAGCTTACTGTAACAACTATCTTAGGTTCTCTCTTTCCCTTTCCATTGCTGATTAAGTGTCACTATTCACTTTGATATAACAATTTTAAATAGGATGTTCCTATGAAAATAAGCTTACAAATGTTTACCTTTAATTTAATCAAAGACATCTGTAGACAGCTTTCTCATTTGCACATAAATATCTTGTAACTGCTTATTGTAGGAAGTATTGGCTCTGCTCTACTCTTGATATGTTTCTTCTTATGCATCCTTAACTTACTATACCCCAGTTTGAAGAGCAGCTATTTCCTTTGCTAGCAACTGAATGCTCTGACGATCTAAAAACATTAAATAACAATCACAGATAAAATACTTACTCTTAGCTAGATTATCGGTAACCTCGTTTATAGTGACATTTAGGGAATCTCTCTCCATTTTACCAAGATTTGAAGTGTCTGCAAATTATCCATCATATTTCTTATAGAAATTAAGCAAATCTTAGCCAAGTTTTTGTTTCCAATCAGCTAGATCTGTATTCTTAACATCAAAATCCTCTCTCATTTTTAAGAGTTAATTTGATATAATACTTTCGATATTTACTTGTTCTGACCGAGACCACCCTTCCTACCCCCCTCAGCCGAGACCCACCCTCCTCCTCTCAACCGATACCCCCCTCAAACTGAGAATCCCCTTTTATTATAGTTTTCTTATGAATTTATTTTTTACTCAGAATAAATTTCTTGCACTTCGGGCAGATATTACTATTAAAAATATATTTTGATAAGTTCTACTACGTCCGCCGACTTTTGTCTGGAACATTCTCCCATAGGGAAATACTTATAATAAGGTTTAATTTTGACTATCATGATTAATAATATGATTTAATTGATAGACTTTAATTTGAATTCAAGATTTTTTATAACTTAAATCACTTACACTCTGCTATATAGTAAAAATTAATATAAAAATGTTTCCTATTATTTTTAACTTCATTTAAATATAAAAATATTTTTATTATTACTTATTTAGTTATTTACTATTAAAATCATATTTTATTCATATATATATTTAAATGGTAATCCTAAACATAAAACATTGTCTTTATTTTTTCAATAAACTAAGCTTAAGAAATAAGATTTAATAGTAAATAACTAAATAAGTAATAATAAAAATATTTTTATATTTAAATGAAGTTAAAAATAATAGGAAACATTTTTATATTAATTTTTACTATATAGCAGAGTGTAAGTGATTTAAGTTATAAAAAATCTTGAATTCAAATTAAAGTCTATCAATTAAATCATATTATTAATCATGATAGTCAAAATTAAACCTTATTATAAGTATTTCCCTATGGGAGAATGTTCCAGACAAAAGTCGGCGGACGTAGTAGAACTTATCAAAATATATTTTTAATAGTAATATCTGCCCGAAGTGCAAGAAATTTATTCTGAGTAAAAAATAAATTCATAAGAAAAACTATAATAAAAGGGGATTCTCGGTTTGAGGGGGGGAGTGGGTCTCGGTTGGTGAAGGGGTCTCGGCTGAGGGGGGGGTGCTCGGCTGGAGGGGTGGAGAGGCGGGGTCTCGGTCAGAAACATTTACTAATTAGGAATTATAAAGAATAGTATTTTGAGTTCTTTGTAGAAAGTATCCATGTCAGTTTCTATCTTTCTGAAACTTTCCTCATAGGCCTTGAAACTAAAATGACTGGTCGCTTCTTTTAATTCATTTATCACACCTGCTTCAAAGATTCCCAGCTTTTCAATTATCATTATAAATTACTAAATAAAGAAATATACTAATTATTTTTCATATTATCATACCCTTGTTATCCTCAATAACTTGCGCTTGTTTATCTAATTTCTTATTTAGCGATTCAATAAGATCAATGTGATCATTCAGTGAATCTTCGATTTTTTGCACTTTCTCCGTTTGCAAGTGAAGTAATATTTTTTAGTAGATTTAATCACCTATAAAAGAAAAGTCGAAATACAATATTAAATTGAACCGCCTAATCTAAATTATTAGCACGGTTTGTGACATCTTTCAATCCGGTATCAAGCTCTTTCATTTGTCCGATTAGATTGGTATTTATCGAATCTTCAATAGCTTAAGTTGTATCGTCAAGCAATTTTGAAAATTCTTTATGAGTACGGAGCTCACTGTCATCAAGACGTTGTCTAACCTCTTCCTTGAACTTCAGACTATCATTTTATTAGAAAGCAAAATTAAGGATATGGGTTTAATTTAAAATTATATCCTCCTGAATTGAGATCTTAGAGGTTTTAAGCATATCCTCGGTGTCAGTTCTTAACTACCAAACTTTGTCTTCGCTTTCTCTCTTTACATTTGCAATATTGTTTGTTGTCTCCTATTTAAGTCTTGATATGAGTTCCTATATTTAAGAACCGAGCCTGTTAATCAAGGATTCATAGTCGAACTTCATAGTATCTAGGTTCTTTGTGAAAGAATCCGCATTCTGTTTTCTAGAATCAAATACTTTCTCATCCATTTATGTAAGCATTCTCTTCTCAAGAATAGTCAACTGATCATTGAATCTTTTGAAGCCTTTAATTATAATAAATATCATTACAATTAACATAATCGCCACTTTCTACTTGATTTTCTATAGTTGATGCGCTAACCTTTTGGCCTGTCTCCACTGATGAAAGTTTAGTGTCTAATCTAGTCTCAATTGAATTTGCCATGTTTGAAAGATCTTTTCTCATTATCTCTACTTTAAGAGCAAATTGCTTCTCCTTCTCACTCAAACTTAAAGTACCCTCTGCCAATAACTTGAGATTGTTATCGAATTATAATTGCTGTTCATTCATTCTATTGAGATCATTTTATACATTAGTTTGGAAATTATTAAATCTTGTCTGATCGTTTTAGTTGGCAGATAGCTAGTTCTGTAGATTATAAGGAATAATAAATGAACATAAGATATTAACTATTTATGGTAGTGACTTAGTTCTTTAAGCCAGAAATGTCTCTACGGAATTCTCCCTCGCTTTGAGTATTACCACCGAGCGGTATACCTTATGTAGCAATTTATATGCATTCTCCTTTTACCTTCTCAACAAGCTTGACAATCTCTTAAAACGCATTTGATGTAACTGTCCTGTGTTTCTCAAAATTAGCATTGATGGTTTCGTAACCGTTTGCAAGATCCTCAATGTCCGCCCAACTTCTGTAAATCTCGGCTCTTCTTATCTTATTGACAACAAACTGATCATCAGAGAAATCTGAATAGTCAATATCTTTATGATAACGGAGCAAAAATGCACAAAAATCCAAAGCCAATTCTTGATCTTTGAAGTTCTATGAGAGCACATAGGTTGACATATTCATGTTTTTAATGATGACCTTATTTGGCTTGAATCTCTTAAAAACCATATATTTACACCTTTTATTCATTGTTAAAGATAATTTATAACGATTCTGGATATGATTTATTAGATGAAAATCATGCCACCAAGAGCTTATTCGATTTACCCAAAGTTAAAATCTATGAACTGAATGAAGACTAATATGTGTTAAAAAACTTATCAGTTCATAGAGCAGAAAATGAGGAAGATGCTTTGAATTTGTTATTTATTGGTGACACAAACAGAGTAGTCTCTGAAACTCCCAAAAATGATGCCTCTACTCGTTCTCACTGTATTTTCATGATTCAACTTGAATGCCAAAAGAATGGAGAAGATGTTAAAACAGTAAGTAAGTTACACTTAGTTGATCTGTCTGGGTCAGAGCGACCTAGCGTAACAGGCATAGATGGTAAAACATTAGAAGAAGCAAAGAATATTAACTTGTCTTTGCATTATCTAGCCTAAGTTATTGAGTGTTTACAAAAATAATACAATTGTTTTATATCAGTTAGTCATTATAAACGAGAAAGCAAGAGGAAATTAGGTAACTCATATTCCTTATAGAAATTCTATGATGACTCAAATTTTGAGGGATTCTTTGGGAGGTAACTGTAAAACTAAGATGATAGCCACTATGTCAGCAGATCCTGAAGATATTCATGAAAGTTTAAGTACGTGTAGGTTCGCTAAAAGAGTCTCAAAAATTCAGAATTTAGTTAGTAGGAACGAGCAAGCTGACCCTGGTGTAATTATTCAAAGGCTCAAGAAAGAAGTTTAAGCTTTAAAGGCTGAAATATCTTTGATAAAAGGAGAAGAAGTTAAAGAAAACTTAACCTCCGAGGATATAGATAGATGCAACCGTATGGTCGAAGAATTTATAGACTCAACGGATCCATCTAAAACAATTGTTCTTGCTGATAGGCTCATGATAAATTAGTGCTTTTATCATTTCAAGCATCTTTTTAATGATATGGCAAAGAAGAAGGGTAGTGCTGTAGGAATGACTGGTGGATTTGCTGCAGAGAAGCAATTATAAGCAGCTTCGGGAAAAGATGATAGTATAGAGTTGAAAAAGTCTCAAGATGAAATCCAGAGATTGTAGATACTTGTATCTCAAAGAGATAATGAGATAGGGATATTCAAAATATTTTAGTAAATTTCCCATTAAGTTAAATTTCAAAATTTCTAATTGTTGAACTATTTGAACAAGAAGAAAGGAGATGAAACAACAGTTCCTGGACTTCCAGTATAAAGAACAGGATAGCAAGAAGAGTCAAAAACAGGGTCTACTTTATATTAAATGATGTCAACTGGTCAGAATTAAATGGAGCAACAGAAAAAACCCTATGATGTAGTTCAAGGGGGAATAAATGAAAACCCTCTATAAAAGAAGCAGCAATAAATGGATCGAGATGTCTATGAAGTATCTTAAATGACTAATATAATAATGTACACTTTTAAATTCACAATAAGCTTAATAATAGTTTGATTGAATGGCAATGTCCAGCTTTCTTATGAAGATTTAGCAGACAGGACAAAATCATTTGATGTTTTTAGAAGATCTTACAGAAAGAATGAAGCGATGGATGAAAACAGGGATCTTCTAAAGCAGAAATATGTTCGAGGTAAGGAGCTAGGAAGTCAAGTAAATGAAAGCAGAGAGCAAATTAAGCATTTGACTAACAAAATCGAGCAAATTAGAAAGGAAAACGCTATGAGAGGGCAAGTAGATGCTAATGGGGAAATTATTCAAACACCTGAAGAGCTAAACATGCAGTAAAAGATCAGTGTATTAAAGAAAAGTTACCAAGATCAATATCAAGAATTAAAAGAGTTAAAAAGTGAAATTGAACGGATCACAAACTTACTTGAAAGATCGAGACAGCAAATGTAAAATGATTTTGAAAAATGGCTTGCTGTTATGCTTAAACAAAGTTAAGGAGGTTCACTGAATAAAGAATTTTTTGTAGAGTTATTTAAATCAAAATAGCATAAAATATTTCTTAAGAAATTAATAATCTAAATTTACAAAATGAATAGCAACAAGAGATCTAAATCTTAAATAACAATACTTTAGCTTTGAGAATCACATTTTCCAATTTTTGAGTGCCATCCTATTTTTCAAACTTATTTCAATAGCATTTTGGTCATCTTACTTGAAAGAATTTCCCCACATTGATGTCAGTTTTTGCTCTCGTTCAACAAGCTCCTTAGATTTATCGGCTTTCTAGGGAAATCTTAAGCTCCTGGGATCATCAATTTTTAATTTTTAATTTACCTTTAAATGACTAAAATATTTCCATCTTCAATTATAATTTATTTCTTATTTTATATAATGAGGCCGTTCATATTTGAAGTAGTTTAGATATTAAGGATGGGCTATACCTGATTATGCTCTTTCTAAACCTCAATAACTTGAGGAGTATTTTTATTTGAATCTGTACAGGCTGTGTTTTAGCTATCACTTGAGTTCTAAGGAGGAGTAGATTTTTGAGATGACAAGTCTGATGATCCACACAATTTGTTTAATATTTCAGGGTTGCTATTGATTTCACAGATCCTTCGCTATGCTTATTCAAACTTTCTAGCCCTTTTTGCATCCTTGTTAGGATTGCTTCCAGAATAGCTAGTAAGTTTATAGCTCATTGGAATTGAGAAAGATCCTTTTTGAGAAGGTCCTTCGTTATTGTCTCTTCTCTGCAAATTTATTGGATTTTCATTCTACTTATAATCAATTTTAAGTAAGGTAAATTTTAAATAGTCAGGGCAGTTATCATAGAAATGATTCTGTCCTCCACATCCAAAGCAATATACAGTCATGCAGTTATGGTCTTTAGGAACCAGCATTTCATTTACTTCATCCCTCGTGTTTTATCGTCCTTAGTCACTTGAATTCTATTTTTCTTTCAGCAGATGATGAGAATCAATCACCATAACTTCTTCATCAGAATCACTGGTGCCATTTTTATTTCCTTTTGAATCTCTAGCTTAGGGAAACGTCACTCCATATTTATCTAAAGGATTAATAGTGTAATCTTTAATTTTGAAAGTCTCATAGTCGAGGAGACTGCTCTTCCTCAAGTTCTCTGCATGCTCTGTGTGACTATCAAATCTTTATTACACTATTAAATCAGTTTTTAGCTGAAGAGCTTGAGTTTTTGTCTGGGAGCATTTACAAGAATCTCCAATCTGCCTGCATTTCATGCATTCATAATAAAAGCTGTCCCATTTCTTTTAATACTAGCTTGGTTCTTTGCCTCGGCTGCTGTATATCAAGCTATTAGGAAAGTACTAAACCTCAGACTCATCTTGATCATATATGTAGCTTGGGCATTTATCTCTTCTATGGCCTAATTCCAAGCAAATATTGCACGATTTTGGCTTTAAATCGCAGTTCAAATCCAAATGTAGCCCTTTTTACCTGCAATAGAGACACAAAGTGTCAAGCTCTCTCAAAGGTTCCTTGCACTAACTTCTTGTATGACCACATTCTCCACAATTCTTACACTTAGTTGGTTTAATGTGAGCACTGAAAAATCTGAAAAGAGGTTTCCTACCTCTTTAATTGTTTGAGAAATTTGTGTGAGTAATCTGGACATCATCGTTTTAAGAGGAGGTTCGAGAATCTTGAGAAGATTTAATTTCTATACATTCATTATCTTCAATGCAAATCACGTCATATGGACATGGTCTGATAGTTGAAGATTTTGACGTTTTCATCATATCAATAAATGTTTTATAAATAGACAGACTAAATTGGCATTTGAAATGAAATGAACCTTTAATATTATTAATTTATCTTGAAAATGTCTTTATAAAACTTAGAATTAAATTAATTATCTAAGTCTTAAAAATTCCAATTTAATGGATTTTTTAACTGGGGACTTACAGAATATAAATATATAAAACAATAAATGCTTGAGTCTTATAGTCAATGTCAAAGGCTTTAGCGATTCTCATGCGTCTTCGATTAATTTTACTTTCTTCAAATTCATCTTCAGAACAAAAATGCATGATTCCTTGTCTCACTATAACTCCTCCATATAAAATCATATCTGCGTGTCTCCCGTTGAGTTTGCTTATATATTCTCCAAAAATTGGAAATACAATAGGCTCCGTTTCCAATACTTCAACTTCCTCTGAAAAATCAAAATTTGAAATAAATATTTAAATCATTAAAAATTAGTTAGTTAACTCGCAACCTCATTAGAAGATTAGCGGGAATTTTGCGAAGATTCCCTCGATTAAGAAGTTGATTTTCTAAATAAATTTTGTTGCTTCTCGTCTCTTTTGCAATTTAGAGTCACACTTACTCTAGACTTTGCAGACTTCTAGGATTGTTGTGAACTCTGGGATTTGTTTGATGAGACATGAGAAATCTTAACTTCTTCATCTAGGTTGATTCGAACTCTCTTTTGAGGTTGAGAACTCACCTCTAAAATTTACAAACTATCATCATCCTAGCTAGCATTTTCGAATTGGCTAACTTATGACATTGAAGATTTTCTTCGTTTTCTACCAACTTGAGGCTACAATTTCTTGGGAAGATTGTCAAGATCGATACTAATTGGAGATTAAGCTGAGTTTATTTGAGTTTGATATAGTCTTGAATCACTCTAATTATTATAATCTCCACGGCTAACTTATTCAGCAGCAATCTTAGGAATGTCTTAACGCTTTATTTTCCTGTTCCTAAAGAAAAAAGAGTGATATTAAGATATCTATGAACTTACATCAGTCCCTTGAATGTGAATTGTGACTCGTAGTCTTCCATTAACTCATCAACAGGAATTGAACTATAATTTAATTGAGTTTAAGCTTAATTTACTTTCTAATGCTCTCTGGGTAGCTGTCCCTCAAGTCTGCGAGTAAATTAACATACTATGGCATTGGTTAGTTTGATTGACTATCCTTGTCATCAGGTTTTTTATGGCCTCTCATTAGAGACATAAACATACTATTCATTGACAAAAATAAATTGAAAATTTAATTGAATACTTATTATTTTAACATTCGCAATTGATTTATCAACATGTAAACAATTGATTTGACTCATTCAAACATCATTTTCTTATGATATCTTAATCTATCTATCTATCTATCTATCTATCTCATTTCTTTATGATCTTATGTAATTGAAAGTTTAATAATAACTATAGTTTAAACAAAGGAAAAAGAGCTGTTGTATGTTTCAGAAATTGAATTGGAAATGAACCTAAAAAGAAGAGTGCTTAGATAAAAAATTTACAGATGTGCTCGTAAAATTTAAGCATACTTTAAAATGAAAAGATGCAGGCGATTATTCGAGAAATATATGGAATATAGGCACTTAGCCGCAAGGAAACTTCAAAGTTTTTGGAAAAGGTAAACCAAAATTGCAATTTTATTTACCAATAATTTCTAACCATATATCATACAAATATTTATTATAAGTTTATCACAGATGGCAACTTATTCCATAAACTTTATTCTTAAGAAAGAATTAGGCATCAGTCAGAGTTTAGAAATATCTAAAATCATATCTCGCATATAAACAAACCACTGTAAGACTTTAAGATTAAAAGCTACAATCTTGCTTCAGTTATTTTAATGCAATGAAGTTGAAAATGCTAATCAATACTCAAATAATTGTTGCATACCACTGGAGAAAGTATCATTAAATAAATATATTTAAATAACTTTCTTGAAAAAAACTATTTTTTTATAATTTTAATTATTAATTTTTTCCTTTTTTTTTCCTTAGACATTTTTGAATTTTTGTATATTATATATAATCATAAAGCGAAATTGATAAAACTTTAACTAGAAGAGCTTAAAATAAAACCCTAGAAAATAAATCGTTAAAATACTAGAAAGAAGTCAGGGAATAAAAGTTCTTCAAAGGTTACTACAAGTATGAAAGAAAGCCAATCAAAGGGATAATTAATATCATAATTCAATAAAAGTTTTGAGAATAGTCAGCATTAAATGAAGGGAGTGCCAAATCATCACGGCAGTCATGCAAATAATGGAGTGGGACACGGTCATCATTAGTTTAACATCAATAACTTAGTGGGTGGTGTAAATAAAGATATAATCAATAATTGATGTTTAGATCTAAAAATCTTACAAATTTAGCACATTCTTTTGTTTTAGCTTTTCATTTATTATAGAAGACAAGTTGTCAGCCTAAATACCACCAGCAATTTGAAAAAATAACAAGATTTTAAACGGGGAGCTTAAGGTAAAGCTTCCATGTTAATCGCCATAAACTAAAATTAAATTGGAGCATTTTAGCATTCTTTGGCTAAGGTAATTAATGTAAACCGAGTCATAAATAAATAGGGATCAAATAACATCCAAACAACACATAGAAGAGACAACAGTATAAATTCTATTAAAAATCAAACTGCTACAAGTCATAGTAAATAGCAGCTTCAAGACGAAAAACTTGAGATTATTCAATTATTATATTTATATATATTCGATAGGACTCCGTGACCTTTGCTGAGTTAGATACTTAAATAATGGATGTGCTCTAAAAGAGTGTTATTGAAGAAGAGCAGCAATCAAGTATTAATTAGCTGACTAGAAATGATATTGATGACAGCTAACTTTAAAACATAAATCAGTCTTAGTTGGACAAAAGCCAGGATCTAGAAGACAGTTTAGATAATGAGAGTAAAGAATTAAATTCTCAAATTCATGATTAATCAGTTAACTACAATAATATTCATAATTAAAGTCAGGGGATAGTGGCAGGAGGTCCAAAAATAATTTCAAATAGTAAATAGTAGATTAGAAAAGAATCAATCTCATCTCACAAACAGCCGCAAATACAATCGAGTAAACTAATACCAAAATAATCCAAACCATATCCTTAGATTAGTACCTAAAGAGCCAGCTTAAATCAAAAGTCTCTAAAGATTATACAAGGCAAATCAGAAAGTCAAAAAATTATTAAACAGAAAGAGAAAGATGAAATATCAGACAAAAGTAACGATGACGAAGATTTCTAAGATTAATATTTTAGTTGTTATATATTTCTTAATTATATATTTAAGTATTAAAAAAATTAGATGACTAGGAGAACTAAGACTACGAGTAAAGTTAAGAATAAGCTTTGGATTAAGTAAACTCTAATAGCTAGTCTTTAGATAATCAAGAGTCGCACTTAAATTTAAGCATTCAGCATAAGGATTCATAGTAAAGTAGATATCAAAGCAAAAACAAATTAGATATACTGTAAAAGAATTCATAATCTAGGATCTCCTTGAAAAGTAAAAACCAATCAATTAGAAATAGCTTACAAAATAAGTCGAATGATAGCAGGAAATCTGATGCTTAAGTATCAATACAAGAAAAAAGTAGTCCTCTTCACATTCAAGATATGTCTTATTGAATTCAAATTTATATTAATGAAATGTATTTCAATTTAGAGATTTAATTCATTCAGTATAACCCATTATTAGATATCTTAAGAAAAGAAAAATTTCAATACTTACTTCCATAATTTTCAAAATACACCCTGGCTATTTAAGCTTTTCTCTAAAAAGCTTAAATCTATAGAAGTTTCTATTCCTCCATTTATTTCATTCTTACTAAACTTCTCATTTTTCTCTCTCTGCGTTTATCTTCACTTCCTATGGAACAGTCCTCATAAAAGTAGGTCTTGTTGAAAAGTGACTAAATTCAAATGATTATTAGATTATCTTACATTTTAATTATTTGAAGTCGCTCCTGACTTATAGGTATTCCCAGAGAAAAAAGTACGGTTAAGTGGAGAGATATTTTTATGTTGAATCGTGCTTGATGTGTAATCAAATGTGGAAGAGTTTAGCATTTAGTTTCCTGTCTAATTCGCATTTTATCTTGAGTTATGTTTTATATAAAATGTTAAAATAAGCTTAATGCCAGCAATAATTAGAAAAAGACCCTCAGGAATAAATCATATAAAACTTTTTAAATCATTTTCAGATTTTAGAGAAAAAACTATTTTAAAACTAGTCATTATTTTATGTTTATTAGTTTCATATAATGAATCTAACACTCTATGATTTCTCTAAGCTTTTGTTGTTTAATTTCTTACATTAAAAAATTGCCTTGGCTAAGTTATAAAATCATTCACACCTGTACCATCTAAAGTAAGATTATTGAACATTTTCAATTATTTTGAATGCTATTCAACTTATTAAGGTAGTGTCGCAAGATTATTTCGAGCATTTCTAGTGCTTTACGGAAAGAATGTTTGATTTAATCTTTATGTTTCATTTTGTAACTGTTTCAAGCCAAATTCTTGCAATTCATGCTTGTTTGTACTATCACCAGCATTTTAATTTTACTTTATGTCTTGAACTATAGAATCTCTTAAACTATTCCCAGAAAACAACTTGCCTTCTCTTTAACTAGAGAAATTCCTAGATTGCTTTAGTTCTTCAAGCTATCTCAATTACTCTTTAATCAATTTTTCTTGTTCTTAAATTGAGTGGACTCTTATGTAAAAAGCTTTTAAGTGCTTATTCATTTTATTTTGATAAAATTCTTCAATGTTTCCTAAAACCTAACCACTGCCATTGCTTTAATTTACTTAACTGTTTCTTTTAATATTATTGCTTGGCAATTGATTATACTCATCTAAAAACCTATTCTAATCGATAGTCATTGTTTAATTTATTCTCACTTTTCTCTGATCTAATATAGGTTAAGTACCAAAGTTTGTATGATTTTACAAGGTTATATTTCTATTGTATTATTACTAATGATTTGAAAATGGATTTTATTATTGTACATTTTTATTCTATCTTCTTCTAGTTAAATCTAAACTTTTATTTAGGTTTTTAGTAACTTAAACTGACATTTATGGGATTTTAGTGATTGTATCTTCTCTCTCGTGATTATTCAATCTTGTGTTTCTTTGAGAGATGAAGTCTTAATTATTCATAGTAGATTCTTAAGGAAATTTACTATTTAAAATAGTGTCCTAATAATGAGCTAAATCAGACATATGAGATTTTATTTAGTGCTTGAGTTTCTATATCGCTGTTTTATATTATTATAAAATATAATTTACAAGAATTTATTTATATACCTTTAAAATTAAAGGTTTAACATCATATTATTTAATTTAATAATCACAAAACTTATACAAACTTAAAATGGATAAATTTCAACATATCCTCAGAAACTCAAAAACTAGAGCTCAATAAACTGTTAACACTATAATAAGTAGTATATATAATATTTTTTATTTCATATTAATAATAAACACAATTATAATTATTACATTATAATATTTAACACTACTATGAGCACTCCTTAAATGCAAAAGCTATAAGAATTTACAAGAAGAGACGTGACTAAGTTTATTTAAGATAATAAATTTGTGAGATATTTACTCTACGGAATTATTCTAGTTAAGGCATACTCCATCTATGATAAATTTAAGCAAGTAGTTGCTATCAATAATTCATATTAAATCGCATTATTATTTAATTTAATACTCAAGTCAATTCACATTATACAATTATTATGTTTTGATCATGTGTTGGAGTTTATTTATAGATAATATTATGAAAATCATTAATAAATAATTATTTGAACCAGGTATCAAATATGAATGGCTTGACTTGATGATCTAATCAAAATTTAAAGTTTCAAGTAAAATAAAAATTTACAGAAATAATTCATGATCCTTAACATAGATGTTATATATAAAAAATAGCTACACTTCAATTTCGATACCCTAATAAATTTTTTTATTATTTTGATCCGATATATTGTACAATACATTTGTATAATTGTAGAGGAGACCCTACTTATTTTTATTTTCAATATCTAGTTCAAATTATACAATTAATAATGTGAAGGTCTAGTTAATTGAGGACTCAAGGAAAAATATGAAAAACGTATTCCAAAGCGAGGAAATGATTCAAGATTTAATTACAAGGAAAATTTTAGAAGAAAATAAACTAATTGACGATGAAGAAATACTCACTAAGGGAATTATGTATAAACCAGAGTTCCAAAAAACTAAATATATCTGACATAATTGTTGTTTATTATCTACCATTAATTAAATTACTGTGTTTATTGTGATTACTCAGAAATTTAGACATTACCATATCTTTATTTTGAATAATATCTGGTGGATATTACTTGTTAATGTATGTTTATAGCTCTGTTAAGTTCATTTTTCCCTATATAGCATTAAATAAAATATTTGATAAACTTACCAATTAATCTCCTTCCCTAGTTCTGATATCCACAGTATGACTTTATTCTTCTTGGTCTCCCAGAGTCAAAATCAAGTTAAATTAATTTAGTTGTGCATTTCTAATTTTCTTACCGATACTTGAGTTTGATAATTCGATTTCAACTTCGTAGCCCATTTGTTTCAGCTATTCATACACTTAGGTAGAGTATAAACAAAATAGTGGTAAAAACAAGTATGCTATATGTAAATTATACTCTAAATGCTTTTCTGAAATTGGGCAAATGCAGATTTATCTTGGAGACAACCATATAGGCCATTTTCCAGCTAAATGCTCAGTTAAAATTGCGATAAATCTTTCTACTGATCCTAAAATTGCTCTGTGTATAATTACTGGTCGCTCGTGACCTCTCTTAAGAGGTTACTAAACATATTAATAAATAATTTAAAGCTTACTTCTTTCCATTCAAACTTTTAAGGACTGTGCTCATCAATATCAAAAGTTTCACTAGCAAGCTCTACTGTATTTTATTCACTATTGTCATGATTAAGTCCTTCCTCTTAAAGTTGATTATGTGACGTATTATATTGTAGATTGAATCTAATAGGAAGTTAAAAATCAAGTTAAATTGTTCCACATTGAATCGCTCTGCCAAGAGTATCATATATAATTATATCAATCTTCGGTCCATAAAAAGCACCGTCTCCCTTGTTTAGTTTCCAAGGCTTACCCATTCTATTTAAGGCATTTTATAGTTAAGTTTCTGCTTCACTCCATTGTTCATCGCTGCCCATTGAAGACTCAGGCTTAGTACTCAAGAATATATCCCATTTAAACCCAAACAAAGAGTAAATACTGTTTAAGAAGTTTAAGCAGCCCTCTATCTCTTATTCAATCTGATCCTTTCTACAGAATATATGGGCATCATCTTACTAAAATCTTCTAACTCTTGTAAGTCCTGATAAAGCTCCACTTATTTCATTTCTATGCAGAACTCCAAAATCAGCATATCTAATTGGCAGCTCCTTGTAGGAATGAGTTGAATTTTTGAAGATCAAGCAATGTCCTGGGCAATTCATAGGCTTCAAGCCAAAAGCTTCATGTTAATGCAAGGAGTCTTAAGAATGACACTGATCTTTGGTGTTTACTAAATATAGGTTTTCTTTGTAATTTTTGTAATGGCCAGATGTCTTCCACAAATCAATGTGGAATAAGTTGGGTGAGATCACTTCCTGATACCCTCTCTTAAGATATTCAGTTCTCATTAAGTCCACAAGTTTGTTGTAAATTTTTGTACCATGAGCTAAAAAGAATGCGCTCCCTGGAGAAAATTTGCTAAAGAAAAACAGACTTTAGTTTTATCCAAGAACTCTATGATCTCTTTTAAGAGATTCTTGCCTAATTCGTTCATATTCTTTAAGGTCCTCCTTTTCGTGAAATGAAATGCCATAAATTCTCTATAGTGATTCATTCTTCTAGTTTCCCAACCAGTATGCTGAAGAATGTTTTGTTATAGCAAAGCCCTTAGCAAGACCAGTAGATTTTAAGTGAGGTCCTGTACATAGATCTATGAAATCGCCTATTTTATACACACTTGTCATAGCGTTGTCAGGCACCTTATTTTCAATGAGATGGGTTTTGAATTTATTATATGAAAACATGTCAAGAGCCTCTTCCTTAGAAATTACTAAACGCTCAAAATCAAGATTCTTCTTGATTATAGACTTAATTGAAGACTCAAGAGTTTTGTAATCTTTCTCTGTAACTACTTACTAAGTTTGGAAATCATAGTAAAATCCATCTTTGATTGGAGGTCCCATTGTTAACAAACTATCTTTGTAAACCACTTGTGAAAAATAATTAGATAAGTGGAGATTTAATAAAAATAATTAGAAATATATTGATTTAATTAAAATACATCATTTAAAAATTTTCAGTTATAAAGTGTTTTAATGTCCACAAATTATCATTTTCTTTCTTTAATCGTATTTTCAATTAAGTATGCAATTAACATAAAGTAAATTCAGTAATTAAGACTAAATCTATTTAGCTTATTAATTCTTATTTCAATTACAAATTATAAAATATGAGTTTTATGTCTCTTCAATAGAATAGCCAAGAATATGAGCAGATGAATGCCAAAATGAAGATTAAATTTCCTTTAAATTCTCTTAATAATTTAAGAGCTATAGTTCACAATCCCCAAGCAAAGGTCTGTTTACGTCTATCAACTGCCACTAATTTGAAATATCTTGTAAAGTTTCATTCTCTGCTGTTTAATCTGGATCAAATAAATTAGTAGCTGCTCTGAGTTTTGGGTCCAAATACCTAACCTACATTATTTTTATAGATTGAATTAAATTTACCTTAGCAAAGAATGGCCATTCAGAACTTGTCATACCTGTTTTAAACATCTACAATATTCAAAATATTACAATCCAAACATCATTCTTACATGAGCAGAAAATATCGAAACAGGAGTTGACACCAATGAGTCTGTTTCTATAGTTTGGTTTTCATTAATATTCACTTTTATTTTTGCTTGCTTGAATTTCTAGGAATCTTATTCTTAACGTTTTTGTTTTAGTAAGGAGAACAACTTCAGTCTATGCTCCACATTTTTAGTTTAAGATTTGACTGAATTATTGCAAAAATAAAGCAAATAAATACAAAATTAAATTATATTTTGTTTTTAATTTAAATTTTAATTTTTAATCAATAACAGTAGTAGAGAATCTTGCAAATTATTTTGACATTTTGAATTTATATTTAATTAATTTAGTGGTCTAAATTTATTTTTAATTTATATTTCCATTTTGTTAATGCTATAATATCCACCAGGAGTTCCACTTCCTCAGAAACTTTTCAATTAAGACTTGAAATGATGGTCAGAATGATTAATAATTTCTTAATTTAAAGTAAATTTATAAGTTAAACAATATTTATAAATTTGCATTAATATATTGATAGTATAAAAATTTCACAAAACATGTAATCTGCTCTCTTCTTAATCTCTGCCTACTTCCTCAACAGGGGAGGTGGAGAAATTTTTACTGATGAAATGTAAGCTATTACCTGAAGATTTACCCATTTAAGAGTTTAACATTCCATTACCAACTGTAAAAAATAAATTCAATGGATATTTATAACTTTTTATGATAAATTAAAACCTAAATTAGCTGTCATTCTTTTCTTATCATGAACACTATTTTACAAAGAACCTAAGTTTTAATATATCAATTTATAGATAATAAAAAGTTGAAGGAAGCATCATGATTATCTGCATGATGATCTAGGTCTACTGCATGAGATCTTCTGAATTAAGAGAGTGATTAAATTAATGGCTGGTCATTCTCAAACTCATGCAAACTTTTCATATAGGCTTCTCTTTCCCTTTAGATATAAATCTAGAAATCTGTAGTGCCAACTTTTTAAGTAGCACCTCCACCATTCAGATTTAATCTATCTCGGAGTTTTCAAAAGAATATTATGTTTATAAAGAGAAATACTTAAACTATAATATGTTTAAACAAGTTTTGACATGTAATCTTCATAATTGAATCTTGGAGCACTATCTTAAATGTTTATACTCACTTTAGCTTTTTCAACGATGTGTCTTGCCTATTCATATTTGGTATTTGGTGACATATTTTCCTTTCTGGGTTCATAATTACTTGGAGGGTTAATGGGGTAAAAAGAGGGACCACCTGCATATCTCTGAATTTTATAAAACCCAATATCCTTTGCATCATCTAAAAATTGCACGGCATTATCTTAGTTATTTTTTATAAATTCAAAACGCAAGGCTTCAATGGTTTTCTATCTTGTTTTTATGTCATTCTTAAAAAGTTCTATCTTGACTCTGTCCTCTTTTATACTGTCTCTTTCATTTTCAAGTTCTTCTCTAAGTCTTCTTAAATCATCTAGAAGTCTCTCCTTATTGGCTTTGAAGAATCCTATTTTCTCAGAGTCGATTTGGTCACGTTCAGCCTACTCTTTGACTCTCATTGCGTCTCGATCGAAATTCCCTCTATCTATGCAATACTTATCAAGATGTTCTTTTAGCTTCTCGTTATCAAGCATGACTTGCTTGTTTTACTATTCATATTCGTTTTCTTTCAATGTAAATTCTCTTTCATCCTCAGCAGCATCAAGCTGAAGTTGCTTGGCATCTCTTAATCGCATTCTTAGATCTTTCTCCTGTTGTTCTGCCTCAGATTAGAACTCTTCTTTTTGATGCTGATATTTTTTCTTCATTGTTGCTAGTTCTTCCATCCTCTGCTAACTTTCCTTGGTTTCTTAATCTGAGAATACGATAAGCTTTTCTCTCTCTGCCTTTGTTCTTCTGGTATCAACTTCCATCTCGATTTGCTTGTTACGAGATTCCCTCACCTACTATTGATGCTCACTATCGATCTTGTCAATGTCATTTAATATGTCGCTCTTCTCTTTCTCATAAATTAAGCGCTGCTCTTGATTTCTCTGTTATACATCGTCCATGTCAATGTTAAGTTTTTTCCTTCTCATCTCAATTTAAGCCTTTTTCTCAGCATGCTTTTTTCTTCTCTCTTGCAAAAGAATATCTCTTTGAAGCAAAGCTTCCTCCCTTCTTTTCAATTCTTATTCTTTCTCTGAAGAAAGCTTTTATACTAACTAGTTTATGTTTCCTGAAGAACTTGAAATTTCTTGAGCAAATGTGTTCAGCTGTACTTGTTATTCTAGCTGCTTTTTCAATGTATCATGTGTATCTTCGTACTATAAAACGACTACTGATAAATACTAAAATAACTCAGTACTATCTCTTTTGATTTTCAAGATTACGCTTGTACTATACTTCCCTATTATCCACATCAATTTTGTGCAAATTACCGAACTTTTCCTTCTCTAATTCGATAGTTTTGTTCATCTCCTCAATAAGCTTTCTCTTCTCTTCATTATACAGACTAAGTTTAAGGGAGTGTTTTTCCTCTAAGTGCTTCATGTTCTTTTTATGATCCTCTCTTACTTCGTCAGTTCCTTGCCTTTAGCGGTATTCCTCAGTTTTTTGCTTCTATCTCTCTTCCTCAATTTGACGTTTTAGGAGAGTGATTTCATCAGGGGGAGGAGGAAGTGGGGCTTGTTTCTGAGGGGAATTTTACTTTTGGATTCCACCTTTAACGCTGCCAGTTGAAGAATTTCTATTACCACCACCCAAAAAGGGAGTCTGATTTTAGTTCTTGTAGTTAGAATTAAAAGTATAAAACAAACTTATTTAAATTTTGAGACATCTAATACCCTCCTCTGAAGTTAGTGCCCTCACCGATATCGGAATTGTTAGTGTTTCCATACCCTCCTCTTTTTTCGTTTGAATTGTTCAAATCATTATTTATTGAATTTGCTGCTGATACTTAACTTTTGAATGCTTATTTCCCTGTTCCACTATTCTCCAGCTTCTGATTAAACTTCAAATTTTTTCATTTTTATTCACGAATTATTAAAGAATACTGATAGTATAAATTCATTAAAGTTTAGTCTTCTTCTTTTTCTTAGATTTCTTTGCACTTTTCTTGGCAGAGACGACATTACCTATCGCAGAAGGCACATATCCTCCAAAATCATCACTGTCATCCTCATCTTCATCATCATCGTGGTCACCATCCTCATCTTCTTCCTCTTCGTACTCTGACTCGTCTTCATCATCGTTCTCCAATGATCCTTTCATTTTGTTTCTGTTATTTCCACCAATCATAGAATTCTAGCTTCCTCTGTGACTTCCTCTATCCTTTGATTCTCCAAGCAGATCTAATATGTTATCATCACCAGATCCAAAGCCCCCACCACTCATTAAATCATTATTTTAGTGGTTAATATTGGCTTTCTTAGGTGGCTTGCCTGAATAATTACCAGTGCCTGGTCTCTGCAATTAATTCTAGGCTCCTCCAAATTGGTTTATAGGTTACTAATTGTACATGTTACCTACTGGAGAGGTTTATACTCTATCGAAATTCAACTATGGTTGATTGTTAACTGAATTACCACCAAAAGTGCCGAAATCATTGTTCCCAGTTTGAGGTCTTTGCAGTGAATTTGCTTGTCTGCCAGTTGGGGGCCCTCCAGCTGCTGTTCTTCTTTAAGTTCTTGACCTGGAGAAAGGTGTCTCTATTACATCAATTTAAGACTCTTATTACCCTGAGGCATTTGATACTGTCCCTCCGAATACTCCTGCTCCAGGGTAAGCATTGAAACCACCAGCATTTCCAAAGTTGTTGTGATCTTGACTATTGTAAGCTGATCCATTGTCATTGTAGTCATAGTCATCACCCCCGTTATTGTAATTTGTATGGCTGTTTGCACCTCCAAGTCTACCCATGCTTTTACTGGTATTTTGAGGCTTCACTTCCAAATCGGCTAAATTATTCTGCGGCTGTTAATTAAGCTGTTGGAATCTGCCCTTTCTCTGATTGTTATTTGAGGATGTTGGATCATAAGCAGGTATTTTATTATCATCTGTTCCGCTACCACCTACTCCAAATAAAGCTTTTCTCTTGTCAGCTGACATTTTATTGCTGAGAGCAGCTGCTCCTGCAGTTGGCTTATCATCCATATCGTCTATAACAAATTACATTATTACAGATACTAGCTTAGATAATTGTAAATCATCAAAAGTATCTCTTCCCCATGCATCAGCAGCCCCTTGCTTTTTACTTGCACCTCCAAAGCCGAAACCAGTTCCACCAGCTGTGTTAGATCTTGCTCTAGTGTTACTGCCACCTCCACCAAATAAATCTTAGTCATTCTGATATGAAGACTTCTTGGTATTGTCTATGCCCTTCTTCTCCTCAATATCTCCAAGAATATTGTCTAGGAGATCATCATCATCGTCCTTCTTTTTCCCACTGGAAGCTGGTTTTGGCTTTCCTAAAATACCAAAACCTGCATAATTTGATCCCATGCTGCTTCTTCCATCATCTCTTGTGTCTTTAGAAATACCATACATAGGCTTGGAAGTAAAATACCATTTATACTGTAAGAATCTATACTAGTTATATATACTTATACTACCAGCTGCAGCTCCACCATTTCCACTGACTCTTGATTTATTTCCTTCAGTCCAGTCATCAAGCATGCCACCCCAGTCATCATCCTCTTTCTTTGCTAGTCTGCTATCCTTTCCAAATGTAGCTGATGATTAAATAATAGGGTTTTGAATAACTATATATACATAGTGAATAAAAAACTTCAAACAATTTAAACCCTTATAAATCCTTGTATTTTGAGGAAGTGGTGGATTCGTAATACTATCCTTTCTTTCACCAATTGCAGAGCCTACTCTTTTAGATAAACCGAAACTCAATTAACAGATAGGTAGTGTAATAAGATAATTGATTTTTACAATATGGATTTATATCTAATTTTGATCCTATAAATTAACTTGAAGTTGCAAGATTATTATTGCTACTTTTTTGATTATCTCCACCCCAATCGAAGTCATCATCATCGTCTTTCCTCTGTTTTGTCGAAGGGAATGCGGACTTAGCTTTTGATAACCCGCTCAAAGCAGGAGCCTTATTTCCAGAGTTTCCAGTAGATGGCTTTGACTTATTTGTAGGGATGTCGTCCAGTAAATCGTCTAGGTCGTCAAACATTTTAAGAAGTCTTTTAATTAAATTCAAAAATTTATAATTATAATCACTTGCATTTATATTATTTTCACATTTCAAAAAATAGAAATGGTTTTATGTATTAATATTTGGATGTATTGAAATAATGGATAAGTATTTAAATAACTGCTAATGGAAACTATATTAAATTGAAAAAAGATATAATTTAAGTAAGAAAAATCATTGTTTTCAAAACCAGTTAAACTTTTAAGAGTCGTCCAGGACCAGTACTTCTACAAACTTTACTCTATTTTGATGAAATTGCATTTCAAGAAATCTACTTGAAATTAGTCTAACTCTAGAAAGAAATAGAACATTATTCTTTATTAGCTTAGTAACTTGGTTTTATCCACAAATTTTGGTTCAGGAAGCTAATTATGGCACCCTAGGAATTTTTTTAGATTTAGCGCTAATTCTATATGGATTTTTATCATTATTATTTTATGTCTTTGTGGATCTGGGAAGTAGACTGCTTTGTACTGGAAGAAGTAAAATTTTCATTCGGCATGGAAGTCAATGAATGGATTTAATGGATTTTATTAGAATGCATCTAAAGAATTAGTTGCATTTGATATCAAATGTTGAGTAGCTCTTAAGATATCTTAAGCTTGATACTAAAGAATTAAATGCTTCGATTTAACCTATACCTTTTGAATTCTTTAAATTTTGAAGAAAAAATTGACCCTATTAATAATCTTAAATTCCTCTATCTAAAATTTTAATGATTAAATTTCTATCATATAATGTGAAAATTAAGTAAAAATGGAAAATTGAATTAAGTCCTTAACTAATTCTTGAAAATCCAAAAAATGAAAAAAAGAAACTCATATCTTCCTTTTAAGTGGTGACATGGATTGATGTTTCATTTGATCTTCTATAAGTTTATCTTTGAGTATTTTCTAGTTTCTCTTTTTCTCCAGCATTCTCTTATCCCATAACTCTCTTCTCTTGTGTTCCTCATATTAATCTGGATTTGCTTTTCTTTCCCATTATTTGTCGATTTACAAATTTATCAATGAAATTACATTCTATTAAATATACATCGATTACAAACAGCTCAGAGGGAGTATTGATTGGCATGTTAAATCTGCCCTTTGTGTTAGATCTAATGGGTTTAACTGGTGGAGGTATATAGCTCATCTCTTAAGCTTCTTTTTGATTCTTCTCCCCTGACATATGAAAGTTAGTTTTAGTCCTCAAACCCATTGAAATCCATTGTGAGTTTTGATTATCTGTGTAAGCATCTAAGTGGTCTCTCTCAATGTCCTCATCTGCCTTAATTTGATAGATTCCTTGTTCTTTTATTGCTCCTACGAAAGGCTATTCCTCTTTTTTTGCTGCTTGTTAACCCTTGGCTGGAGGGGCACTTTTACCAGCTGGCTAAGATCTCCCTAAAACTTTACTTGGATCATTCTTAGGGGATGCAATATAAAAAACTAAGAAAAGTTCATTAATTTTTTATTTAAATTGCAACACCTTGAGAGTCAGAAGGCGACATAGGTCTCCCTTAATATTTTGTAAATTCAAAATCAGTTTGTATGTCTAAATTCTTTGACAAAAATGGATTTACTGACTATAAATACTTAGTCTTAATTGAGTAATCTTGGAGACACTAAGATCTCATAGTTTTCTCAGCTAGTTAGGTATGATTGAGTTTATGTGTAGTAGAGAAACCTCCATCACCTAAGTATGACTTCAAAAATTGAGACTGCGTTTAATTATGGGGATTCAAAGTTTTATTTGAACTGAATTGATTAGGTTGGAATTGCTGTGATTAATAAGCTGACAAAACCTGCTAGGATTGCTTATTTTCAAACATTACTAAAACTTAAAAATAAATTATAAATGGTCCTAAGTTATTGTTTTAAAATGGCTAGAAGAGTGAATATTTTATTATTTAATTCTTACTGATCTATTTATAATTTCTTAAAACATTATTATTTAGAAAAAAATGATTCTTAAAATAAATTACAGGAATTCTCTAATTTAGAAATTTCTATTTTATATAAGAAGGTTAGTGGATATTGATCGATTAAGAAAGTATTACATTTTTCCTCAATCTTTATTAATTTTTGTTCTTTAAATTAGCAAAAAATATAGATGAAATGTCTTTAATTCTAATGATTATGCATTTAGAATATTTTAGGGATTATTTATTGTTGATGAACGGACTGAATTTAAAAATTAACTTTGATTTCTTTATAGACTTGTCTTGCTTAAAATAGAAAACACAATAGAAATTTATTTTAAATCTATTATAAGCTTTAATTGATATCAGCTTGCTTCACTAAAAATTACTATTATGTTATGAGTTTTACTTACTTTTCAATAAGACATTCTAGCTAGGTGCAAACAACTGTCTGCTGTGAATTGTTTTCCCACTCTCGTTTCTATTAAGAACTTATGTCAAAAATTTAACGCTTTTCTCTTCTCTAGATTCAGGATTAGGTGCTTATCCTGCCAAAACCCTCTTATCTCTAGCTACTTAAAATTTTATTGTAAATTTGTTCAGATCTTCAAGCACTTTACTCTTATTGAAATCTTAGAAGGAGGTCTGAGTGAGAGTCATAGGATTTTTTAATGAGGATGATTAAAGTGGCTTTTTTATTGATGTTATCTGTCTAGAAGCTGTTTGAGGTCTGGCCTTTTCAATGCTTGAGTTTTAAGTTTTCATGCTTTAATCGAATCCATGATAAGCTGTTGTTGAAGTAAGTGGTGTAGTCGCACCAAAAACATTTGCACGCCCAGTAAGATATTGTACTCCGCTATTATTAGACTTGACCAAGCTATCTTTCATTCACTATATTAGCAAATTAAATCATATAAATAAAAAATCAGCATTCTAAATTGTCTTAGAAGCATAGCTTTATATGCTTCCAGCCAAAATTCTCTCAGAGTTGATTAATTTCAAAGCCTCCTTCTACTTTTAATGGAAAATTTTCTTTTCAGTAGACCTGGCTCGATCCATTAATTGATTTTGGTAGGGAGATACTAATTAACTGGGAAGTTACGAGTAACCCTCAAATTTATCACTTTATGGTGTAAAGTAATTCCTCTAACTGCTATATGCTCGATTTGAAGATGGAACATCGCATTTCATTTGAGAGTGCTAATTAAGCAGTTTATTGTAATGAAAGTTGAAAAAGATTAAGAGGAAATGGAAATAGTTATAAATTTACAGATTAGCTGAGTTGTTAACGCTCTTGAAAACTCATGAACCCTGACTTATTTGCGATAAATTTAGTTGGTAGATTTCCCTAAGGATCACAAACTAATTATCTTCCTGTTTTCTCATCCAAAATATAATGCTTATTTTGTTCACAGTCATACCTTAAATAGAAAATTTTATTTCTAGATAAAATTACCATGTTTATTTTGAGTTAAACTCTTTTTTCGCAAAAATATTATCGCTTTATTTGTCTTCCATTATCAAAATCAATTTTATTTTAATAAATTTAATTGATTAATTTGTATTCTACTTCGCTTTAATTTGAATAAAAGAAATTATAAGTTAAACCAATAAACTTAATTTTTAACTGATATATTATAAGTAAATTCAATCTGTTTGAGACAAATGAGATTATGAGACACTACCACTTAAATAGGTTATACTTCCAGATTTGTACTTTTCCTAATCTGACTATATTTAATTTAATTTAGAATTAGTTTCGCTTTTAGCTTCATCATCCATATTTATATCCTGCTTAATCGTTTAATCATTTTATTCATCTTGTTCAGTGAGAATAGATTGATCGAAGCCTTGCCTCTTAAGCTATTAAGTGGACTCTTATTTCACATTTGACCTCATTGGTTAAACTTTAGTTTAAGCCAATCTCATTAGTAGTTTTTCGTGATTTGATAGTGAGTTAGACTGCTTATCTGAAGACTCTTGGGTATTTAAGTCTAACTAGTTATTTATCAGGGGACTTGGAGTTTAGTAGTTAGCTTTGCGCTTAATCAAATCTGTAGGGTTTAAGGTTGTAGACATTTGTTAAGAGGCGAACTGAGAGTTCTGTTAAAGAGTAGCATCTTAGATGAAAGTTAAAGTTTTACTATGGTCATCTGCTTGATTATCTTCTTATTTATCTTAATGTTTAAATGATAGGTTGTGATTTTAATTTTCAAAGTTGACTTATTTTTAACTTTAAGTATTTGCAAACTTAAGTCTATTTTCAGAGGAATTGGCTTTATCAACTAACCCTCTTTGACTATTTAAAACACAATTTTGATCATCAGGATAATTACTCTTAAAATTTGAAGAACCATTTTAATTTAAGTTGTCGAAATCACTCTCAAGTGGCAAGTTATGATGCTTCTCATTTTTAAACTTCTTGTATATTATATACACTGCTAGTAAACTAATCAATATGGAAAAGATTGTGACTCCAATGCAGACCCCAACTATAATGCCAATAGCCTTACTTTTCTCAATCTAGGAACTATTACTGCTTTAAGTATTAAGATTTTAGGATGCTTTATTAAAATCAAGATTAGGATCAAATGGATTGTAGCATAAATCGTATCCAATTGACATTAAGAATGTACTTTAACTTGTTAAGGCAAGATCTTTGCAAGTACTAGAACATTAAGCAGCTTAAGTACTAGTTGATCCAAAGTTTTGCTGACATTTAGAGCATATGTTAGTATCCGATGAGAGTGATTCATCATAATTGCACTATTAGGAATATCTAATTGTTGGAACAATTTGGATGACAGCTGTAGATTCATTTTGAACTTATTCTTCTTACAAATTTATCATGAATCCCTGCTTGAAAGTTAATGAATTCAAGTTTGCTCCAGAGTTCAATGAATTTACTATTTAATACCTGAAGTTGAAAGTATTATTTGCAACATTAATATCTACTTATCTCATTTCCCTAGAAGCGGTACTTTGATTTCTCCTTGAAGAGAACAAAACCCTGATACTTTTCTCGGTCATAATCTGAAGATAAATTTACTCACCGATTCCTGTATTTTACTGACTTATATTTCCTTAAATATCTATGACTTTAAATATTTGCTCTGAACTTAAATTTGCTACTTTCTTATTAAATAGTCTTGGAAAATCATTCTCGCTATCAATAGGGACATTTGGGTTTAACATTTATGACTCATAATTAAAAACTTAAACTCTTCCCAGAGAGTTATTACATTGAACACATGAAGTCATAAAGTATGGTTTATTTATGATGAAAGAGCTGTGCTGAAATTTCTGGAATATCAGATCGGATTTAATTTGAATTTGAGTAGTTAAAACTGTTTTGTTTGACTACGTCACATTAACATTTTGTTGCGATAAAGTTACGTTGAATATATGAGATCCATTGCCATAATAGAGGCAGTCGTTTTAACGATCAATTTAATACGATATTAATCCAGGCAATTCAAACTTTTGAGATTGCTTCAAGTAATAATTAGCGGAAGAATCATTATTTGAAGAATTCACAAAGAAAGAAATTAGACTATTATTAGAAAGAAGTATGAAACCATAGTCCTGTTCTTTTTAAATATGAAATTCCTTCATAGATACAGTTTTATTTGTGATGTTGAAGTTCGTGCTTGAGTTTGAAGTCAAGTTAAACAGGTTTAAAAATATATAAAAAGAATTAGTAAGGGTACTACTAGACAAACTATTAACTTTATTCATCATAGCTTAATGTTAATGCAAGAGTTGAGTTCGCAACAATATTCAAATTTCTGGGATCATTGCCCTGTGATACGCTTGTTGCTTTATACTGGCCAAATCTTTCGCTTGATTTTATATGTTTTTTATATATTTTAATTGATACGAATGATGACTCTGGCTCTGAGTTTAAGAGCATGTAGTATTTGCTTTCACAGCTTAATACTATATTAAGAAAAAATAGGTAAAATATGACTAAGTTATCATAAAAAATGGAGATAATTTTGATTTAAATTTATGAGATGCTAATTATCCGCAATTTATCATTTTACATTCTAGAGAGTCATTTCTAATTATAATAAACTTACCAGTAATTTATGTTGAGGATAATGAAATGCAGCTGTTGATATTATCAATAGCAGGTTAGAAGCTTTTATAGTTCAATCCATTAGAAATATTTAGAATAAAACTCAAAGCAAGTGCAAAGAATTTGAATTCCTTGGTATTTAGGGGTAAATTAGAGATTCTCATTAATTTCAATTAACTATTTTAATTTTATTCAGTACCTCTCATATTATATTTATTTGAAATAATATTTCAGTTTTTCATAATAATGACGCAATCAGTCTATTTTCTCATAATACTTGTTATCAGTATAAAATTGGATTTATAATATAAAAAAATAAATAAATTGTGATTATCCCAAGTTAGTCTTTTATTTTATAGCTACTTCACTTATCTTTGTAATCATAATACTTTTATTAATACAAAAATAATATATAAAACTTAAAATTTATTAATTTCTATGGAAGAGTAAGAATTCCTAAAGACACAATTGTTTAAGAGTTCTCTTGAAAAAAGAGCTTTCACTCATTTGAAAAAGTTAACCAGAAGAATGCCCCACCCTGATGAAATAGATTCTCCTCTAGCAATCAAAACCCCAAAACCCCTTAGTGAGGTTTATAAGTGCTTTGATTTGTAGGGTATAGTTGGGGTCTTATTGGGGTTAGTAGAGAAATTAGGCCAATTTGTAATATGAGAAATAGAAATTAGCGAAATTTAGGTCTATTTATGATGAGTAATATTTAGATTTACTGCTTAAGCTTAGGTATGGTACAAGTATTTATATAGACTTAGTCAAACCAGTAATGAATTATTCTGCTATAGCAAAGCTCCTTCGCAAGAGTGCTTCAACAGTTAGGTATCGTTGCTTGTTGGCTGTTTAGCATTATTATTCAGGCACTTGAAAGCATCCTGCAAGAAAATAAAAGTTCTCACAGCACCATATTGACTCCCTCTGTGACTCGAAGACTTTAAAGTATTGGGCACACTTTCCACTAGACTAGCGAGCTGTGATGTTTCATCGCAGGTTTCCTGACATGCGTATCTCTCCTTAGACTATAGCCAATATTTATAGAAGAACTGGTATTACTTTCAAGACTGTCAGTAGAGTGAAGAGAGTGATTGATTTTACAGTGCCATTTTATAGTAATAATTTAAACTATATATATTATTAAATGCTGAGAGCTATTACTAATAACATCAAGTTCATACACGCTGATGAAGCTGTGTTTACCTTCAACACCTTTATTTATAAGTCTTGGTATAAGAAGTATGATAATATAGAAGTCTATGATTAATAAGTGAAGGTAGTCACCCATGCAATTTTAGCTGGTATAAGTGAAGATTCAGGCCTAGAGAGTTATGTTATTCACCCTCGGTCTATTAAGCGAGAGTAGTATATAGAGTTCCTACATAAGCTCAGAGATAAGTATCGTAACCAAGAGATCATCCTGTTTGTTGATAACCTCTCAGTTCATAAGACTAAGGAGTCTAAGAAAGCTTATGAAGAGCTAAACATAACTACTGTATACAACGTTCCTTATAGCCCTTAATTTAATGGAATTGAATTCTACTGGAGTTAAATCAAGACATACTACAAGAAGCTGCTGCTGTATCATCTTATGCATGACTTGCCCATCGATACAGTAGACTTAATTCAAAGCAGCTGTAAGAGAGTGAGCGTAGATAAGACAACAGTCTGTGCGAGAGAGGGAATAATGAATGTTTATAAATAAGTTTTAGATTTAAATGAATGAATAAGTTCACATATTAAACTAATCCATAAAGGGGTTTGGCTTCTCTTTCTTTTCCTCTTCTTATGGCTTGCTTGGGCCCATATTTCTTCTCTTAGTGCCAGCTCCTGCATCTATGTTTATTTCATCTGGTTTTAGACATCTTTATAAGCCTCTTGCTCACCTCATAAATTGTCTTCGACTTTCTTTCTCTGTGAACCTTGGCATGCTCTTTCATAATATATATGCCAGTGCCAGATTTTCCTACAAAGTTATATGTCAAAGCTTACTTGAAAGATAAGGATGCTTCTTAAGTCTCTACCCAAACTGAGCTTATTAAATGCCTTGCTTTTTCTAGTCTTCAGGAGAGATAGAATATCGTTTCTTATGTGCTTCTTCAATTATTTCTCTGAGATACTCCGCTTTTATTGTACCAAGAACACCAAAGAAAAAGTTCCTCTCTGGTAGTTTATTAGAGAGTTGTTTTCTTGGTAGGAAGGTAAACTACCACTTCCTCATCTTACATGGCATCCTCATAAAGATTAGTGACTGAAATCTCAGGGTAGTTTGGTATTTCTATCAACTTAATTTCAGTGTTTTTGAAGGCTTTCTTCTCATCACAGAGTATCGCTCTTAGAAATGAGATTTTGGTACCTTCCATCGTCGGAAGGAATAATCCAACTGTTTAAGATGTCAATAGTCGTCAAGTTATCTTACCATGTAAAGTTAAATATCGATAGAGATCTTCCTTACTTCTGAATCTTGAGATCATTTCTTGAGCCTCGACTCTTTTCATTTGATCATTGAGTGATTCCATCTTTGTTCCTCTTCCTATTAATGAATTTCAATTTATAATTTATAGACTTGGATCCTATTGTTTAAAAACTTACTATTAAATATGGGCATCTTATAGGAGGTCAACCCTGTAAATATACGTGGAGAAAGTTCGCAGAAGCTGTAACAAACTTCAGAGATGGAGCTCCATTTTTATCAATTTAGTTCCATTAAATTAGTACTAAATTTGTTTAAATTTAATTAGTACCGGTACTAAATCCGTTTAAGTTTAATTGGTACCAATTTAATAGTACCAAAACTTAATTAGTACCTTGTATTAATCCAGTGAGGTTTTTATGGAAAAGTTCCAATCTGGTTTAAAACTTAATTGGTACCAGTACCAACCTGAACTTTATCTGAGTTGGTACCAGAATCAAAATTATTAAGAGTAAAATTACGAAAATTATACTTATAAACTGAGTATAAATATGAAGTCTTAGAGCTTAGATCAAACCATCATTAATGCTGTTGCGACTCCTATATAGTCCAGATATAGCTATAGAGGTTTTAAGAGCTTTATAATAGAAATTTAAATTTGAATTTAAACATGGCGGTCAACTTAAATCGTAGAGCGGCACTTTTAGGAGCAGGTCAATTAATGCTCAACTTTGGCTGCACTAAAAAGCCTGAAATCATTTATGTTGAGAGGGAGGTAGAGCTAGGAGCTCTTGAATTTGAAGCAGAGGTTTTTATCATAGAAGTATTAAACCAGAGGAAGAGTGCAGAGATAGGGGTTTAAACTTAAATTGATTATGTTGAGGAGCTAAAAGAACAGCAACCAATAGAAAAGATAAAAATATATTAATGTGAAGACTGCTAGAATCATTTCTCAACTGAACAAAGCTTGAAGAGACACCTTAAAGAGGCACACTCTGGCAAAGCCAAGATCTATTTCAAGCATGATAAGGTAGATGGTAGGTATTAGTGTACGACATGCATGAAATCATATACTCACTCAGCTAAAGTTAAAAGGCATATGCAAAAGCATCACCTCAGTGAGTTCTTGATTGAAGATTAAGAGACTAAGAAACTAGTGCCAGCTAAAAGAAAATCTAATACTCTTGAGTCATAAAGAGAGCAGCAAGAGAGACTCAAGAGACAGAAGCGATATGAATCGATGAACCAGCCAGCAGGTAATACAATTTTAGCATGCTTCTAAGCGAAGGCTATGAATATACCTGCATTAAATGCAGTTGATCTCAGCACTTGTATTGAAAAGTACTTGAATATAAACGTGCCTGCAAAATCATAGCTCATAGTAGTTGATGAGTATGCATACAAGGTGTATCCATTCAGTTATCTTATTAAGAACCAACAGTATTATAACGAGTTTGTTAATGAATACATGGTACTTAGAGAGGCCTAAAGAAAAGACTGCAAGAATTTGCTTAAGCTAAATGGTGTTATTTTAAGTTATGGTTTCATCGCATTAAGCTAAAGAAATTTGAGATGACTCTGAGAGACTACCTATATCGCAATAGATACCCTGATGATTTAAACGATATACTCTCAGATATGATTCAGGGTGTTAAGGAGTTGCATGAACTTGGATATGTTCATAGAGATTTGAAGCCTGAAAACGTTATGGTAAATCTCTGCCCTTTAGAAGTAGTGGTATCGATTTCAATAGAGCTTTAAGATAGGAGATTGTCACTTTAGCACAGGTACTTGGTACTCCAGGTTACTTCCCAATAAGAGAGAAGTGGACTAATGGTTCTGTTTAATGGGATGTTTGGGCAGTAGCAGCAATAATATTAGAAAGTGACATGGAATGTATGACTTACTTTGGTACAAAGCATGAAAAACAATCAATTAGCTTAGCTTAGAAGCATATAAAGTAAAAAGATGTCTGCGAAGAAATAAAAAGCATAGTAGAGATGATAATCGTGAGAGCTCCTTCATATCCTAGATAATCCTTAGATGACATACTTGAGCCACTATAGAGAGCAAGATTCATAAGATACAACAAAGACAAGCAGATTAAATTTGTTTGAATTAAGTACTCTAATACTCATTAAATATTCATTAAATTCGCATAAAAACTGCGTTTTCTCTACTAACCCCAATAAGACCCCAACTATACCCTAGAAATCAAAGCACTTATAAACCTCACTAAGGGGTTTTGGAGTTTTGAATCGTTAAAAGAAGGTCTTCAAACAAGAAACTCTCTAAATAATTGTCAATTACATTCAATAATATGTCTTAAGAAATAGAAGACAGAAATGCTAATGATCTATAACAAAGGCAGTAATAGCAAAATTAATAGTAGGATTATTAAGAAGGGCAGGATTATTCTGAACAAAGAAATAGTTTACCACCGCTAAAATTGAGCAAGACCAGTCTATTTCGAACTAACTTGCATTTAAGTAACTTAAAATAATCAGAAATCAATCAAAACAGGTCAAACAGCATGTTATAAACAAACACCAATTAAAACCTAGCTGCCAAGAAAAGTTAAAAGAATCATATGAGTATGCTCAAATTTTTAAATAATCCTCACCTCCCACTGTATGACCCTATAAAATTCAAAATTCCCACTATGAATAAAAACGATAAAAAACCGATTTCTTTCCAAAGACATCCTAACGAGGAGATGGACGACACTTTCAATTAGATCTTTGAATTCTAAAACATGAAAACTTAAGAAGAACTAAAAAGTGTAACAGAGTTCTTTGAGAAGCACCCTAGATAATTCCACTATGACAAGCTTTCCCTCGCTTAAATAATGGAATAACTCTATTCAGAAAAGCAAAGACAAGAGGAGGATGAGAGAATCAGGAATATTGCTATAGAAGCCAAGCGAATATACAAGTAGCGAATCGCTAGTCTAAATCATATAATTAAAGAGTACAAAATCAATGTGACAAATACTGATGAAATATCAACTGCACAAAGAATTAAGTCATAAGCTAAGGAAGATACAGAGGTTTTCTACAAATACAAAAAGAACAGAATGAAGATGTTGGATAAAATTGAAGAGCAAAAAGATATCACAGATGATAAAGCCATTCTTGATTTGAACATGCTTCAAGATATTGATGTGTTTCTAAAGAATCAAAACATATTTAATTTTTTATTGATTCATATAGTTCATTACAAAATTATAAAATATTCTAATTGTTTGAATAAGGAATCAAATCTGACTGAGTCTAAAATCATAAATTGATAAGATTGAATTTTAGAAGATTATTTTGAAAAGTGCTTTACAGATTTTGGTTTTTAAATGCCAATAAACTGTTACTTCCAGAAAACTAACATGAAAATGCGTTAGTAAAACTTAAAAGAGTCATAGGTGCAAAAGCTACTATGAAACATCTAGAAATGCTAAAGAGAAAAGCAAAGAAGTAAGGTTAAGAAATCACTTATGAAGCACTCTAAGCAAAAATAGACCAACTTAGAGAAAAATACAGAACAAAGAAAAACTTGAAGTCACCCATACCAGTGAGGTACCTAAATCATTAATTAAGCCCAAAACCAGCCAAATCACCTGCTTTATTAAATCAGAGTACTCCCAGTAAACTTAAAAGCCCTAATAAGCAAAATCAAGACATATTTAATTTCAAATCTGTTTAGGAGCAAAAATAGGACAGTGAAAACATAAATGAATTTGAATATGAAGAGAAAAAGAAAATTAAAAGATTTAACAAAAGTTCAGATCTATTGCAAATTGATTCTCAAATAGAGAATTCAGATTCTGATAATGAAATAAAGCCAAATGTTGCCTAATCTCAACTATTACCACCTATAAATCATTAAAACAGCTCATTTGCTTTGAATTAAAGAATAAATTCATAAATAAATCTATCATTCTAAGTATCACCAAACAGGAATTTCAATAAAAATATAGCAAATATATTTGAAGAAGCATTATAACATGATAATAGTTAACTTACTTTCAAGTCTAACAAAGTCAATTTTATTACAAATTTAAATACAATCAAGTCAAAGTCATAGATTAATTCACCAAAAATGTTTAAAGATAATAGTAATTTAAATTATGGATCGAGACCACAACTAAGTTAATTCAATAATTTATCTCATAAGAAACTCAACAAATATATGGGGAATGTTAAACTTAATTATTGATTCTATGTTAAACTATTTTAAAATAGAGATGAAACAATTTTTTTTGAAAAAAACCCCATCAAATATATTTAGTTTTATAACCTTTATTAAAATAATTTTTACCACGCGATAAATCCTTTTCCTTGCCAGCTTCCCCAACCGTATAGTAATTGCGCGAACATATTAAGAAATACGATGAAACATTCAAACATAGAAGAGAATTGTAAAACGATAAAATATTCAAGTCTCAAACCTAAGAATCATAATTTATATATAAATTTGGAGTCTTTTAACAAAATTAAAATTACAATTAAAATAACTTTGTGTTTAATGATTAAAATCAAATAAATTTAACATATCACTGTAAAATACTAAAATCAAACCATCAATCTTAGTCGTGACGTAGACGTATCTGAGTGAGTTGACGTGGCAGTCGTGAAGTAGAAAACTCCGCAAAAACCATTATCGCTATTACCTAGTCTTCTCCCAAATCAAGATGTCACCCCAGTTTGTACCTGGGGTCAGAGCTCGTGAGATCCAACTAGATAACAGAAGATGGAGAAAAACGCTTACTGGTCCCACCTCTCCTGGGAAACGTAATCCCTATCCTTTCACTGTGGTAGCTTCAGCAACCTAACCCTGTGTGGGAGAAAAATCCTTATCGTTGGATTCAATGGTTTTCGTCTTCTCACTTTCGTGAACTCAAGCCAGTAGACTCATCTATGCAGGGAAATCTTAAAATTACTTTTATAATGAAAAATCAGTTAAAAAACTACTTAGTGATTGTAGATAGTATTAGTAGAAATATATTAAGGAAGATGTTCCTGTCAAAAGATTGTATGATTATTTATATTTATACACATATATTCGATTTAAACAATTATAAATTGATTACAAAATGTTCACTGAGGATTTATAATTGGAAAATTTAGACTAGTAATTGGATATTTTACATACACTTTCAGAAATGGAAAACCCTAAAATGCTGAAATTGCTATATTTTCTGTAAAGCAATATTCGCTAAGATTTCAAAAATGAATAAAAGTATTTATTTATTAAAATAATTTATTTACGTTTATATTGTGATAAATTATTATTATATTTATAAAATGAGACAAGAATATTAGCGAAGTAAGTAAAAACAGGGATGATGGACCCTAAAAGAGACGTTGCTATGGTTGAAATGCAAAATTTTATTAAGAAAAATATTGGTAAAAGACTTGCAATGGCTCATGTAATTGGTGATAACAATTGATATAACAATAATATTTATTCTATATTAGCTAATAAATTATTTATGTAAGTATTCGAAATCATAAAATGATTATTAATTTAGCTATTATTTTTGTTATTTCATTGAGGATCAAAAATATTTCTGTTATTTCACATATAAGTATTAAACGGAGTTTTTTCTGTAAAATAATATTTAATTTTATTGTTTTGTTATTATAAATATATTTGGCATTTTAAATATTGCAGCATATTAAAAAATTCTCATTTTTATATTAATTAACTATTTTACGCTTAAAATCTATATTCTATTTTATGAATATTAGAATAATGTCTTTTTCAGCTTAGAAAAGTATGGCAAATCCCATACGGCGCAGAGAGTCCTCCCGCCCCTCAAACTAAGTATCCGCACAAAAAACTATGATTATATATCATTTTAACTTATTCAAATAAAAATATGGGTCAAATTCATAGATTTATATATTAATTAATGAAGAATTAATTTTTTAAGAAGTTCACGAGCAGACTCGGGAGTAACAGTGGAAGGGAAAGTCCTGCTAAAAATGGATCACCGAGAAATAATAAAGTAAATAATATTTTTGTAACTCTAATGTGTTCCTAAAATTAAGGTTACACATTTATGTTTAATAAATGTTTAAACTTATCTTTATATGTTTATAGGTTTTACCAGAAGGTTTAATAAATGACGATCCTAACAAGCCAAGTGTAAGTATCACAAAATTTTTCAATAATTTCTTTATTTACGAATTATTTCGGTATTTTTTTTATAATCATTATAAGAATAATTGCTTTAATTGCATTTTCGTAGTTGAACAGCAGTATATTGAATTAGCTGTGACCGCAGACAACTTCCAATTAAAATTAGATTATTTCTGAGAAGGAACTCATCTAAGAAGCTAGAGAAATAATAATGAATTCTAATTTTATTTGGTTTTTTATAAGAAGTTTACACTTAAATTTTATTTATTAGTAAAACTAGAGAAAAGAAAAAAAAGTAAGTTCTATATGATAATTTAACAAATACAAAAAAATAAGACTAATTACGAATTAGGAAAGCATATAGAATTAAATATTTAAGAAGAAAAAAAATTAATTAACGTCATTTTATTGATAATATATACTTGAGACACAGCACTAACATTATTTGAATATAGAATTATAGAGTTGATTAGTCTTGACTTCGAAGATATCCGTATCTCAAATGAAGCCTTTATCAAGCTCAAACTTAATTTTTATCAAATATCTGTATATAAATCGAAATTAATATTTATATTTTTGAGTACTTGCGGAATATGCCGTGTCCTTCGTAGCAGCAATATAGATCGGTGCAAGCATAGTGCAAAACGAATTGTAATAATATGAAAAGAAAATGTACGAGGAAGAGTACACACTACTGCTAAGACTAAATTACATCACAACTGCTATAAATAGTAAGGTTTTTTGGTCTTTTTATAGAATTAACGAATAATTTAGTACTGTTGATATGGTTCAGATTTCAAATGCACTTGAAATGGTCAATATCAAAAGGATACTTTACTCGAATAGATACGCTTACAACTACAGGACAAATCAAATATGTACTATTTGAGATTTCAATATCAATAATGATTTTAATTCAATCTTGAGTATTTTATATAGTTTGAATTAGATGTTTCTAATCAGTCTAAACCCCTATGAGTTTTTCTAAAATGAAAATTTTCTAAATTGTAAGAGAAGTTTGTTAACTATTACCAAAGCATTTTAAGCAAAATTTACCCAAATTATATAATAATTAACTGATGTAGATTCAACTATGGAACACTACTATGTTGTCTCAAATCTAAACGAGCTGATGACAGTATTTTGTCTTTTTAAAAGCGGCTTTTTCCTAAGATCTTTTATGTACTTTTCAAGATTTAATGGACCTAGAGCTCAAAGAGTATGTTAAATGAACGGATGCAAGGCAACTACAATATTTACAATTAAAAGCATTATTCAAGAAAACCCGTATAGTCTCATTTCTTTCTTGTTTATATTCACACTCTTTACCTCTGCCTAAACCTATCTTAAAGGATTTATCATTTAAAATAATTTAATGATATTTTCTACTTTATGCTTTGTAAGTGTTTGAGAGGCCTTTCGTCAACAATACTCCTTAAGATTACGAATCCTATTGGAATGCTCTTTGGAATATTGTTGTAACTATGGCAACTATTGGGTATGGAGATCTATATCCTAAGACCTTCGGAGGAAGAATAGTTGGAATAATTATTTGTATATGGGGTATTTTTATAGGCTCATTCTTTACAGTAACCCTCACAAACTTCTTGAGTTTTACACCCTCTGAAAATAAAGCTTACTTGCTACTTCAAAGATTGTACTGGAAAGAAAAGATTCAGCAGGAATTTAAATATATTTGTTTATTTAATCAGTTAGAGCAGTTATACTTACTTTAAGTACATTCATAAATTTTTCTTATAAAAATAAGTTTACCACTCTATTCAAGCATAAACTTTTGACAAACAGGCAAGACATTTACGATCCAAATGTTAAAATTGATCCAAAGGTATTATCATCTGCTCGCTTGTTTAGAAAGCATATGGTCAGATTCAAGGAGTTAAACAGAAAGGTACGTAATTATCAACAAGGAAACTCGGAGACTACATACATTTAAGAATCTTTCAATTTACATGCTATTTAATTATTTTAAAAATGTTATTTAAATTGCCAAGGAAGTTGAAAGGCTAGGAATCATTGTAGAGCAGATTGGTGATGAGTTAGAAGTGAAAAAGAAAATTAATGCTTAAATGAATTCCAAGATTGACTTGATATTCATGTATACATCTAATTAATATCTTTTATCATATTAAGATTAATTTTGAATTTTGATTGCAAGCTCTTCAATAGCAAAGTACTAATAACACGAATTCAATCAATACTAATGTTAATCTTATGCCACCAAGTTAATAATTAAGAGTGCCAAAAATAATTATTTGATTTATTTCTTTAAGCATTCTATTTATTTTATACTTAGTTTTTAAACCTAATTTTAACTATTTGAGATTTTCTTAGTGTCCCTTTGTCCTTATGAATACATTTAGTAATACACCTTCCTCCAATGTAACTACGAATATTTTTATATATCTACTAATTTTTAGATTCTACAATGACACATTCTGGTGTAATCACAAATGTTAACGAAATAATGTCAGTGGCTTCTTTACTTAAGTGCTATTTTTTCTTGAGAACATTTATGTACTTCTCGAGGTTTAACGATCCAAGAGCGTAGAGAGTTTGTCAAATGAATGGTTGCAAGGCAACTTCTCTATTTGCCATTAAGAGCATAATTTAAGAGAATCCATATACTTTACTTACAGGAATGTTCTTGCTTTCTTCTATAGTTGGGGCGTAAACTTTAAAGACAAGTAGTATATTAATTAAAATTAAAAATTGAGAATACGCTATACAGGTATTTGAAAGGCCATTTAACATAGTTTCAGGACAGGACTTTGATTCTTATTGGAACGCTATTTGGTTAACAATTGTAACAATGACCACTGTTGGTTATGGAGATTTATATCCCAAGTCATTTGGAGGTAGAGTGATTGGAGTGATAATTTGTATATGGGGCATTTTCATTACTTCTTTCTTTACTGTAACACTTACTAACTTCTTGAGTTTTACACCTTCTCAAAATAAAGCTTATCTCTTACTTCAAAGACTTTATTGGAAGGAACTTATTTAGAAAGAATCAGTCAAAGCAGTTAAACTTTGATTATTAGTAAATAAAATTTTCAATATAATAACTTAAATTTGCGACACTATACAAGCATAAGCTTCTCTCGAAGAAACAAGATATCTTTGACGTAAATACAAAAATTGATCCAAAACTTCTTTCTTCAGCTCGTACATTTAGAAGACACATGGTTAAGTTCAAGGAAACTACAAGAAAAATGTTCAATTATAATGAAGGAAATACTGAGACTCAGTATAACTAAATCATTTATAAATTAGCTTTTTCCTATAATTATACATTTCAAAAGAAGTTGAGAGGTTAGGATGTAGAGTAGACGAAATCTCAGATGAGTTAGACGATTAAAGAAAACAGCAAAATGAGATGAACTCTAAGATAGATTTAATTCTCAAAGCCATTTAAAACAATCCAAACTATTCAAATACTAACGCTAGCTCTGGTCCTTTTTTGCAAACTCCCAAAGGAAATGAACATAATAAGTCTAATTTAAATAAGCTTTGACTCGTAAAAATTAAGTATTAGTGGTATTTAAATCCTTTCAAATTTCTCATTGAAAAATTTCAACCATATATGCTATTGTTCAGCTGATATGTTAATAAATTTAAACTATTTATAAATTACCGTAAATAAAAATGAATTAAGATTAACAGCTAGTTCACTTAATGCAACTTCCAGAATATGACCATGATATGTCTTAGAACACCTCTAAGTAGCACAATCCTTTAACATAAACTCCTCCTAATGAAAACGACGGTGGTTATATAGTACAGACTTCAATAAATTTCAATTCAAATAACTCAAACTATAACGTTGTAAATTCTTTAACTCCAGTTTTGACAAATAACTATAACAGCGTTTAGCCAGTATCATAAATGTAGCAAATTTACTCTTCTGACTATAATTATCAAACAAATCCAGTAACTACACAAAATCTCACTAATTCAACTCATGGAGTAAGTGATTATAAACCTCTAAATAATTAAGGATAGAAATAAATTCCAATAAGCTAACTCACAGGAAATAGCCAAACCTTTAACAAATCAGAATTGCTTAAATGGCTGTCTTATGAACTTAATATTCAGGTTAATAATATTCAAAGGATTTCCTCGGGCACACTCCTTGTATTGCTTATAGTTAAAGTATTTTAAAATGATTTGTAGGTACTTTAATAAATACAGAAGCAAGCTAATTTGAAGGCAAAAGCTGAAGTCGAAAGCCTCACAAACTTCAAATTAATTTTTAAAATACTTTAAGAATAAGGTCAAATAACTGGAGTTAACTGGATAGGGAATATGCACAATAAGCCTAGCTAATAAAATGAATTTATGAACAAACTAATCAAAGGAAAAGTGAATGAAATTATTGAAATGGTATAAATGATCAAACGATTCTATGACAATTTCAAAACTGTTGGTTTAAATCCTCATACATAACTTCATTGTCAGAAATTAGTCTAACTATTATTTGACGAGTCATCAGTACTTGGTATTGATCAGACAAAGAAGTCTCATCTTTAAGATGCCACAAATAAATCAGTGAATCAGCCATTCCACTCCAAATCAATCCTCTCATAAGACTATAACTAACCAACTTCCAATATTTAAAACTAAAATCCCTTGTAAACTCAATCTAACAATGTGCTTCAATTTGAAAAGCTAATGTCAAAATCTTACTTAGTTTCATAAGATTTGGATTAGATGATCTCAGAAAACTAAGAACTACGCAAGATGAATATTGTCCAGTAAGTAAAGACTAAATGCGCTGAGAAAGAAAGAGATTTTTACTTTGGAAAGCTTAGGGATATAGAATTGTTGTTATTCGGAAATGGTAGTAACGCGTAGAGACCTAGAGGCTAATCTGATATTAGCGATCAGCAAAATAGTAGCAATAATGTTTAGTTAAATCTAAACCAAATTGACCCAGAAGAGAAAATGAGAGCGATAGTCAAAATACTATATGCCAAGGAGGATGAAAATATAGAGGTTGATGAAGATGGAAATATTATTGTTTGAATTTATTGATCATAATAAAATATGTTAGTTAGATTATATTACTTGAATCAAATTCAATTTTAGTAATTTTAATGGAATAAAAAATTCTAGTATTTTATAAAATAATCAAAAAGATTAATATTGATAAATTTAATGGAACATTTTGTGATTTAAGAGAAGCAAAACATCTTGCAAAGTCTTTAGCAATTACTCGCCAATAATCGTTAACAATAAACTCAAGTTTAGTAACAGCTCTCCAATTTAAATTTTGAGAAGCAAAAATTCTCATACTAACTTCAGACTATAGACAAAGCTCTCTTTTATACAACTCTCTTAGACTAACGAACAAATAAGACTTCAGCTAGCGATAGATCTTCTGAATATTCTTAATAGACAGATAAAATTGAAGATTTTATATCAATTTATAACAAATTCAAGAATCCCTAGAAGAGGTCAATATTCATATCACCCTATAATAGACAGATGAAAGTTTTGAGAAATGTTTGAAGAGACTAATTAAAGTAAAGTAGCAATGCCTTCAGAATCAATTAAAATCAAGAGGGTGTAGAGATTGGTAGCGGACTTTAAACTTTCGATGTTAACTCAAGGACTCTTAGCTAATACCACATAAATCAGGGAATGTTGCAGAATTAGTTATAAAACAATAACTTGCTGTAATAGACAGACACTCAATCATTCTTGATCAGGATACCTATTGGTGACTGGTAGCCAGGTCAGTAAATTCCTTATGACCCAGACAATGAACTCTCAGAATTGGAAAGGTTGCATAATAATCCTAATAATTTAACTTACACAACACATCAAGTTCATTCTACAAATGACATTGTATCTTTTGATAGTGAGGTACTTCACAACTACTAAAATAATTAGAGAATGGAGCGAATTGAAGACGATGAGAATTCTGGACAAATTATAGAATAAGATTAGGATCATTAAAATAGAGAAAATTAAGACACTAATAGTAAAGCAGAAAGAATAATAATTAAGAGAAAGGATCCTCTCTGGGAAAGTAATCGCTTCAAGTTTAACTAAGAAGAGGATGAAACGCTTATAATCAACTTGCTTAAAACATTTCATTTATTTAAAGTAAATTTTAACTTTCTGGAAAAGATAAGTTATCAACAGAAGTTACTTTAAGAATTTGACGATTGGAAATTCTTTATGCCCTTAAATTTTCCATAAAGACACTAATTTGAAGTAGTAAGGAGAAGCTTGGAATTAATAAAAGAATATTAAAAAGGTCACAAACAAAATAAATCTAATCGAGATGTATAAGCAGATTTTTCTGTTAATGCTGAAGAACAAATCGACACATCGACTGTTAAACATTACAAGTAAAATCAGGACCACTGTAAAGATCTAATTTTAGGACCAAAGAAAATGCTGAAGCAAATTTGGACTCCAGAAGAAGATAAAACTTTGCTTTAATGTGTCTAGATTCACGGTGAAAAATGGACTGAGATAAAGTACTACTTTGAAGGCAAAATATCAAATGAATGCAGATAGAGATATGTCTCAATCAACCCAAATGTGATTCGCACTTGGTGGAATTTCACCGAAGATGTTATGCTTATGTTTGGAGTGAAGTTCTATGGGGAGAAAAGATGGGCATTAATCTCTGAATTAGTATTCAAAAAGACAAGGAATGACATGCAGTGTAGGGAGAGATACTGTAACATTCTCAATCCTAAGCTTTAAGATAAGGAAATTTAGGAGTTGACAGATGAAGAAGTAATTAAATTATGTTAATCATAATTTTGTAAAAAAGATAAACCAGTTTTATATTTTTACAGTTACATAAAATTTTATTACTTAAAAAGAGGTAGAATAACTGAAAGTTCTTGTAGACAAATATGGTCTTAAATGGTCTAAATTAGCAAAAGAGCTGGGAGGTAATAGAACTGATAATTAAATTAAACGTATATGGAAAAGAATAAATAAAGCGAAGAAAAAAAAGAAGGGTTCAAGATTGTCCTCTAAGAACCCTGATTCAAAAAGGAAGTAACTAAAATCAAGTCAAAATGCCATTAAATAAAAAATAGAAACTTAAGAGCTCGATGGATTGTAAAATTAAGAAGATAAAACCTAAAATTAAGTGATTATGAAGGGGAAAAAGAGAAAAACTAACGTGAAAAATATTGAGGCTATTGAAGGGTAGAATAAAAACATCAAGAAGAAGAGAGTGAAATAGTAAATTGAGGCTTAAAACTAAAATAATCCTGAAGTTTCTCAATTAGTTAATTAACATGAAGAAATTAAGGAAGAATTATGCAAAGTATCTAAATTAGAGTAGAATGAAAAATGTAAGAGAAAAACTTCTAAAAATAATAAACATTAATTAATTGAACCAGCTGCATGTGCACAATCTAAAAAAATAATTAAAACTTAAAAATCAAAGGCAATTTCTAAAAAGAGAAGTAAAAAGAATTGATATTTCAATAAGAAATTAAATAAATAAATGTTAATTTTAATTTATAGTTCTTTTACTTAAATGATTAATTTATGATTTTTATAATTTATGTTTTAATTTCAATCGTTATAAATCTCGAGGTAACTGATATTGACTTTGTATGAGGAAGTATTTCTCTTAGATATTTCATTGAAGATATATGAGATAGTTCTAGGAATAATACCTCTGTCATTGTATCGCTCTGCTCCTCCAGTGATTGTATAGGTCTTTCCTGAACCTGTCTGTCCATAAGCAAATATTGTCCCATTATATCCATCAAAACAAGACTCTATCACCTAATTCCAAAAACATAATTAGAAACCTCGAGCGTCATCCATCAATGAATAATTACTTACATCTTTTGCAATAGTATTGAAAACAGTTTCTTATTAAGATAATTAGTCTAATACTCCATTAAACACAAAGTTATAAACATCGTCTTTTGCGTTTTAATTTCCTGATTTTTAACCATCCTTTGGAAAGTTATATTGAACTTCATTGTTATCTCTATCGATAACTATACAAATTAGTTTATTTAATACCGATTATTATTATGGAATAATTACAACTTATTTATGTTTCAACTTCGTATAAATACAGTTACTAAATTTTACTTACCAAAACCAGGATAAGTTTTCTTTGATGGTCTTACTCTTAGGAATACCTCAATACCCTTGGATTACTTTTTACTCATTTTGAATGTATTATAATTTCAAATTACAAATAATAATTTAATATAGGTGACAAATTTTATAGATTCTATAGAAATAAATATACTTTACAAAAATGGGAAAAAATTGTGAATATTATAATTTATAAAATGTCAACAATTACATTAAAGAATTCTAATATCAGCAATTTAGCTAATTAGGATTCAACTCAAGCATTTATCGACTGCATTTTATTATACTCTAAGAATTTAGAGGCTGATGCTGTTTCAATAGAACTACAGGTATGATTTACATAATTATATTTAATTCATTATTATACACTATCATATTACTTTTGTTAATATGTCTCGATTGCTGTATTTTTGCAACAGAAATAACCTCAAATATCCATAAATGTGAATAATAATATTTTGTAGGATTTATTCTTTAAACTATCAGAGAGCAGAAACTAACTTCCCTCAAATATAAACCCCAAAACCCCTTAATGAGTTATTTATGTCTTTTAATTGATGAGGGTAATGTTGGGCATTTGGGTTTCTTCTTGATCAATTTCATTTTTGTTGTTAGATTCGATGTAAAATATTATTATTTTTATGGTTGAGATATTATTCCTTTATTTTTTATCATCTCAACATTTTATAAATGTTATGTAAAAAAAATCCAAAAAGAAAATTTAAATGATAAGACATTTTTTGTTTGCTTTACTTATTTAAATAGTCTATCTAAATTTTATAAAAAGATCTTCTAATTATTCTTAGACACATCATTTAAAATGTTTTGGTACAAATATAGTTTTTTAATTATTTAATATATGGTACCAATTAAATTTCAAGCCAAATTGTACTTTTTCATTAAAACCTCATTAGATTAAAACTAGGTACTAATTAAGTTTTGGTACTTTTAAATTGGGGTATAAGTTAAAATTAAACTGATTACGTACTTAATAATTAAATTTTAACAAATTAGGTACTAATTTTAATTAAATTTAATAGGTTTAAATGGATATCTATCTCTGAAAATTGTTACACTTTTTTTTCCAAATTTTCTCCGCTTATATTCACAGTGTTGATTTCCTTTAAAATGCCCATAATTAATCGGTGTCTAAAATTTTATTCCTATTAGTAATACAAAATTTTAAGATTGATATCCATTTATAATAATTTTAAAACTAAAACATGAAAAATTGTGAACCAAGCGCACTTATATTCATTCATTTTATGCATATATTTTATTAGAATTTAAATTAAGTTGCTAAACTCTTATGTATTGGACAAAATTTGTTAATTTAGAACATAAGCTAAAAGAAATGAAAGTTTTGAATCAAATTTGATAATAGTTTATGATGAAAATTTCCAAAATATTTTAACTTAGATGATTTATTTTATGAAATTATGTGCTCATTTACTTCATAAAAATGATCTGTAAATGTGAAAAAAGATTAATTTGTGAGTGAATAAGGTGATTGAATAAAGTTTATTTCAAATATAATAAAATTAGATAAAATGAATGACCCTCTGCATAAAATCATTTTTGCTAAGATAAATTACATTAAAAACCAGCCAAACCTGCTCAGGCATTATCCGTGAAGTAGATCTTTAGATAACCAATATGTTCAAAGTGTACACAAGAAGTTATTTTTTGTCGCAAAAAGAAAACAAGTTATTATAATAATTCATGGTCCCGTCCGTATATCAGCACGGATTTCTTTCCTACTAAAGTGGAAATTCTTTAAAAATAATATGAAAATTCTAAGAAAAAACCTACAAAATAAGAAGGAATTCTTCTTGTAATTAAAAACTAACTATGATTTACTGTCCAGGTCAAGTTAAGATTGTACCCGATTAAATCATTATAAAATACTGGTAGTTCTTGGTTTTGATATATAATTGACAGAATAAAGTAGAAATATATTTGAATTTTAAATTAATTATAATTAGATTAAATTCAAATCAAATTCGTAGCATTTAAAGTTTACCAATTTATACGATCTTGGACTCATTCGATTGAGAATTCAAGATGGACTTTTATATTGGCGGTATTATTTTATCTCACCCTGGATCGAGTTTACTACACTATAATTAAATATATATAAATTCAATATATTATACTCTCTCTCTCATTAAAGTGGAGTTATCTTGCTCTAGGGATGAGATAAAATAGTACCGCCAATAATATAGTCCAGCTAATTTTGGATTCTCTATCGAATGAGCTCAAGATCGTTTAAATAAGTGAACTTTAACTACGACCATTTATATTTAATTGGAATTTAATATTATAATTAATTTTCAAAACAAATGTATTTCTACAGTTATAGTAAGTGAACGAATGACAAACATAAAATAATGTCCATTTAAATTGCTTAGTAGTCTAGCAGCTCTTCCTGGCAACATTCTCTGTATTTTTAAATTAACATTGTATTTACTTCAATCAGTTTGTATTTAAAAATTACTAATCAACCTTATGCTTATATTTTTACTCTTTTAACTTAAAAAATTGAAAGTAGAAGAAATGTCAATAAAACTTATCTTTTTTTAATTAATATGCTATAATATGTATATAAAAATGAGAAAAAATAAAAATTGTATAAAAATATTGTTCATAAAGACTTAAATATTTTCATCACTGGAGTGATAGTGATCCTTCCCAAATCAAATAAACTCTAATCCTCATCATTACTCTCATCAATCAAAACACATAAAAAATTCATTAAGGGGTTTTGGGTTTTAAATGCGTCTAACAATTTAATTGACTCGTTTTTGGCATCGCTTGTTTCAATTATCAGCATCAACCCAGAGTACAAACTAAGCATAAGAGCAATCCAGATTCTGTTTAACTATCTCAAAAATGGTAAAAATTATTCATACCTTTTCATTTTTAAATTTAAGATAGATCCCAAGGTTTTTAAGAGTTTAATTTCATCTGTGTATGTTAGGTATTTTAATAAAAAGTGAAATATAATATTAAAATGAATAATAATAATAATAATTAGATCACATTGAGGTCTCTGGAGACCCCCGATCTTAGTTGCTTTTAATGCAAATAAGGGACAAGTCCTTTTAGTTAATTGGAGATTTACTCCTGTATGCTGAGTTTTCATCTTCTTCTGTTGTTTCTTCTCTTTCCTCCTCTTGGTTTTCCTCTTCCTTTGTTCTTTCTTTTGTTGTTTCTTCTTTTTCCTCCTCTTTTTGGGCTAGAGTGTAGGATTTAGACAGTATCTCCTTAGTCTCTAAACTTAAATTGAGTGTCGAAGTGTTTGACATTGATTGAAAATTTAAGTTCTTTGGAGACAATGAAGCCTTTACATCTCGTGGTAATTAGTTGAACAAAGTCACTTTTCATAAAGTATGTGTGTTTTTGAAGGCAATTGATATAGATTTCAACTTTGTTCAGGTGTTCGTGGTAGTCAGCTGAGACTGATATGCAGCTTGCTTCATTGGCTGTTATATTTTTCATTAAGATCATTAGTAGGAGTCTGAAGAATTAGACTGTGGTGATTTCTGTGTCTTCCATGGAGATAGACTATTCTTTAATGTCGGCTTTAAGTTTGTCATCATTCATGTTCATCCATCCTAAGAGTGTGTCTTTGGATAGGTTTTAGATCATGGCGTTAGTAACATTTGAGAATTCTTTAATGTGTTTGAAGAGCCTAGAGTTAATGGTGTTTAGCCAGATTGAAATGCAGGATTCTCTTGTGTCGAATCTTTCAATCAGCTGTGCTTTAGTGATAGTCTGCATATTCTTAAAGTTATTAACTTATTAAATATAATTTTTAATTTAATCATTACTATTTAGTAGTATTTTTTTAGGCTAGTCCTTTAATTATTAATTTGCTATTTAGTACCCCCTGTTTTGTTACCGATGACGTATTTGACGTTTGCGTCTTCGCAAATTTTTCGGCAGTGATTCCTTAGTCCTTCTGAAAATTCGGACTAGCTGTCTATATAGTAGGTATGTTGGCTGGATACTTCATCGGCTGATGGTTCTTTGTCGTAGGCGTCGTATTCTTATTGTTCCTCGACTGAGCTCCAGTCTTCTTGATTGTCTGAATAAAGTACTTTTTTTGTTATAAGTCTACTGTTTCTGTTGGAATCATTAAGGTTGTTTTCATATTCTCGGTACTTTTTTTTCAGAGTCTTTGAGCTCTTTTTAGTGTTAACTATCTCTGATCACATATTGATCTGAGGGGGGGTACTTGCTCTTCTTCTTTAGGTGGAGGGCTGGAATTGATGTTGTTGTTTCCTCAGTCTTAACTTATGGTCTGATGAATTTATTGTTGATTGCTATCAGTCTTAGCATTTGAAAAAGTTGTTGGGTCCATAGTTGGACTTGTTCGTCCTTGTTCTCCGTGATGTATTGAAGTTTAGTAAGGTGGATTTGGAATTAGTTTAGAGTGATATAGCCTTTTCTTGCAAGCTTTATGGAGATATAGGTTAGAATTTCTAGCATATGGAGCCCCATTAATCCTTGTTGGTTTTTATGATATCTATTGTGTATTGTGCTAGGTGATGTGCTTGAATATTCTCAATGTCACTTTGTATGATATCTCTTTGTATTTTACTCAGTGTACCCATCCTGTGTTTTTTATTTAATTTAAGTATTTAAATGAATAACTATTATGTGATAATTTCATCTATATATTTCGTTCCTTGCTCTGTAGAAGGCTTCTAAATTTTCATTAACTTTTTTATCGGTTGCCCCTGCATTGAACCCTACCGAAGTGGAATTCCCTGCCACTCCACTCATTGACGTGTTCATTGTTGAGTTGCCAATGCCATTTCCACTATTCAGTGAACAGGTATTTACAAAATGTTATGAATGTATTAAATATATGTAAAATAGCAAAAGTACATTTGAATCGTGGGACTCAAATTTAATTAATCTTTTAAACTATAATAAAGTTAAATTTATGAAAATAATAAATAATATGGTTAATTGTTACTACCAAGATCCCCCCTCAGGGAATACCCCATTCCCCAAAACCCCCCCTCATCCCCCCACCCCATCAAAATATCCCATTTCATATAAAATTTTGTATCTACAGCGTCTAAATCGATATCCTTCTTGACATCTCGGTATTATAAACCCTATTTATGTAAATAATTTTAATCTCAACATCATAGGCCCTATTTTATGTATCTAATTTCCTTATAATTTAAAATATATTTATTTTCACAATAGTGAAAATAAATCATATGAATATAATTCTTTGTTAAGATTCACGTTGTTTTTCAACCAGATTACACTAGTCTAAATGAAATATAAATAAAAAAAACTTTTTTAATAAAAGTAAAATTTTTATATACTAAGATACAAAAATATTTTTTAAAAAAATTTTGTCCCTTAAATCAACTTTATTCGATATAATTCAAAGAAATAGTATGAGTAATTTTATAATTTATTTTTTTCTTCATTTTTTTATAACTATTTTATCCATTATCATTTATAAAATTATAGAAGAAAAAAAATAAATTAAAAAATTACTCATACTATTTTTTTGAATTATGTCGAATAAAGTTGATTTAAGGGACAAAATTTTTTTTAAAAATATTTTTGTATCATAGTATATAAAAATTTTACTTTTATTAAAAAAGTTTTTTTTATTTATATTTCATTTGGACTAGTGTAATCTGGTTGAAAAACAACATGAATCCTAACAAAGTATAAAATTCATATGATTTATTTTCACTATCATGGATCCATATAAATTTTAAATTATAAGTAAATTATATTCATAAAATAGGGTCTATGTTGTCGAGAATGAAATTTCATATATAATATAGGGTCTATGATACCGAGATGTCAAGAATGAGATCGATTTAGACCCTGTAGTTACAAAATTTGATATGAAATGGGGTATTTTGATGGGGGTGGGGGGGGATGGGTACCCTCTGGGGGGATCTCGGTAGTAACAGTTAATAACTGATTTAAGCTTTAAATTTCTTAAACTTCATTATTTTGGGGGTTTCTTTTCTCATTTAAGAAGTGAATTAAATATTTTTATTTTATGAGTATATTTAGCTTAAGTTTTTCGTCCAAATTTAAATACCTAATTTCTAGTTCATACAATTTTATAATAAAATTTTCAACAATTATAAGTCATGAAAATTGACTTCAGCATCAATCAATTACCAAATTGTATATGTTTTTGGATAAAGTTAGCATTCACTAATCATTATTATTATTATTATTATTTAATGCTTGAATTAATACTGGGGCTAAAGTCTGGCATATAGTGTATTCAGTATCACTATTCATTATATTTCAAGGCAATCAATTTATATCTATTTGAGCAATATTAAAGGCTCATAATTAAATAATATTATTCAAAATTTAATCCATATTTAATTGAGGTGTTAATATATCTAAAAGCATTTAATCTGAAAATATAAAATGCTTTTATATAATTTAAGGTAAAAACTATTTTATCTTGAATAAGATTTTAAAAATGACTATTTAATAAGAAAAAAAATGTTTAAAAAATGATATTACTTGATGTAAATCATATTTTTCTCAAGCTTTCTATTTATAAATGCAATCTTCTACTATGATTCTCCAATAATTTCAACTATCCCTTTTGTATTTAATTCTTGAATAAATCCATATTTTTATTAAAAATGGGAAACAAAAGTAATTTACCCTAAGACACAGCTGTCCCCACTGACTATTAAGGCAAATTCCTATATAGAACTTAAATAAGCACCAATTAGTTGAAAATATGTATGATAAATATTTCTTTGTTTCTTACAGTTTAATGACTGATTGTTTTAGGTTATAAGAGTTTTACTGAAAATAATAATGATGAGGAAAAAGTTGTGAATCTATTGTAATTAAAACAGGCGTTTGATTATACTTTACAATTACTTATTTTATATTATAATGAAAATTATTATTAAATTAAATATTATTTGGGAAATAATTTAATTCAAATTTAATAAAGTTTTCTTAAATACCGGAGAATTCAAACATAATTTTTAGCAGTTAATTTAAATATTATTTTCCTTCTCAACATATAATCAATTTTACTAAATATTAAATACATTTATAGTCTACAAAAATTTAATTGCGAGAAATATTATGTTTATAAAATTATTTTTAAATTAAAAGTATAATAAAGCGTTTATAGTAAAATAAGAGAGATTGTTAATTTGAAAAGAGATTTAAGAGTAGATTTAGTCATAGTTTGCTGTGAGTTGTTGTCTTATTATCTCCATTTACTGTATTTCCATCATCACAAACCACTTTTTTCTTTCTTTGTCAAACTGCCAGAAATATTCGCGTCTAGAAGTACTCTGCTTCAGCATCTCTAAGAACCACTTTAAAGTTGCTGCTGTTAAAAGCTCAGCTACAGCTAGGTCTAAGTGTGCTCTGGCTAGGATCCTTATAGATCAGGAACCTCCATTTTAATTGCTAGAATACTAATGTTTTTAAAAAGTTAATAAAATTAAATCACTCAAAGCTTTAATTAATAGATATCATTTTAAAATTAATAAAAACATCTCTAATAAAATTTCTCTATAGATTAAACCTATTAGTTTAATCAGATATAGTTAAGCATTAAAACTTGAAAAGTTTTAATTTGAGTGATTTAATTTTATTAACTTTTTAAAAACATTAGTATTCTAGCAATTAAAATGGAGGTTCCTGATCTATAAGGATCCTAGCCAGAGCACACTTAGACCTAGCTGTAGCTGAGCTTTTAACAGCAGCAACTTTAAAGTGGTTCTTAGAGATGCTGAAGCAGAGTACTTCTAGACGCGAATATTTCTGGCAGTTTGACAAAGAAAGAAAAAAGTGGTTTGTGATGATGGAAATACAGTAAATGGAGATAATAAGACAACAACTCACAGCAAACTATGACTAAATCTACTCTTAAATCTCTTTTCAAATTAACAATCTCTCTTATTTTACTATAAACGCTTTATATTAGTTTTTCAAATTTATGATTAATGGTTTATTACTTCCTTATAATTTTAAACTTTTGACAATAATTATTTGATTAGAATGTAAGGGATGAAACTCGGAATAACCATGCAGCTGGGTGTAAACTTATATTATTAATTAATTCAAATAACATTGTAAAAAAATATAAATTTATGATAGCTAAACCTAAGGTAATTAAGTAATTATCTTTCTATTTTTAAGCCAAAAAGTTGAAATTTGTGTTAATCTTTCTATATAGAGTACAAATGGGAATTAAGGGGAATAATAATAAAATGAGAAAAACTAATTTACGCAAAATAATGGGCCTGAACAAGCTCAAGTTGGAAGTTATTGCATAACAATATTTTTAAACATTTATATTATTTCTAATTTTTTTTACTGAATCAATTAAGATAGATTGTTTATCGTAAAAAAATGTAAGTATTTTCTTTCATTTTTATTATAAGAATAGGGATAATCTGAGAATAAAATCATAGAATTGTAATAATAAAAAGTCTATATGTCTAGTAAATAAATTGAAGAATATAAGAAAAAGGCTTTAATAGTGAGTTAGAAAACACATTTAATACTTATAGATTCGAAAAAATAAATTTGCAAAAATTAAAATTTATGAGAATATATAAGTAAATATGAAATGAACTATATTACATTATATATTTAAATAATAAATGAGGTTCTATATGGAGTATCAATAAGAGTTGATAGATGAATCAAATAAATAAAAAAATAAAATTAAAAAAATTTCATTAAATCAAAAATAGCCAGAAAATGTGCTTGTGTTGGGGAATAATAAAATATCAGGAGATTTACAGTTTATTCAATCAGAATAGTATTATATAATATTTATATTTTGAGTTATATTCAAATGTTAATATAAGCTCTAAATTGAATATAAAAGTAAAATTCTTACAAAAATTTAAAGATTAATTTAAAAAATTTATATAATAACAGCAGCAAAATAAATTCAGTCTTCTCAGAAGTGAAAGTTTATAGGCGACTTCAAAATAAAGAAATCAAAATTATTTAAGGCAGAGTACATTAAATAATACGAAGAATATTTAAAGGAACCTTACATCAATATACGAGAATGACGAAGAAGAATTTAAATAAGAATTAGACTAATACTAAGTTCAATTCAATAGATATTTTTTATTTCATAAATTATTTTAGGAGAGAAGTAAATAAAAAATATTAAAATTTAAGTTGACCCTGATGACCCTTATAACGTCAATATCACTAAAATACTTTTTAATTAATTAAATAAATATATTTCATTATTAATTGAATATTCGAACAACTTATATAGACTCAAAATAAACTGAAACTCTATGTGAATAGCCATATTTTATTTTTTAAATTTTACCATATGATGATTAAGTAGAAAGATATTAACTTGTAAGATTTGAAAACTTCTCTTTCATGAAAGAAATTTAACTTAAGTTTTAATATTGAAAAATTTACCCCCATTTATAAAAAGAATTATTAAATATTAGAATTATTCCTAAAATTGTGCAAAACGATAAAGATAATTAGGGTCTTTCAGTGAATATTAATTGCTTCAAAGACTTATATTAGCTGTCAATTCCCAAAATAGACAAGCTAATTTAAGGACTCTCAAAAGTTAAATTCGAGATTGACCCTTAAGTTTATCAAAATATTTTAATATAATATTTTATCAAGAAAATGAGAAAGGATATTAGATGAGGAAATTCATAAATAGTAAAAGCATGAAACGATTAATTTTATCCGGTTGGCTTAAGCCCCAGCATTAATTTCCGTACAGCTTTCAATAATAATAAAAGATGAGTAAATTAAAAGAAAAACTTTAAATTTACTAAGCTTCAATTTAAATTTTTAATTTTGTTATACTATGCAAAGATATAAGGCGAGACTATAACACTGACATCTTTATTCTTTTAATGCTCAGACACTCTACAGGTCAACTCTAAAATTGGTATTTTAATAAACATAGTTAATAATTTATTTTAATTATTTAAAATATTTAAAGATATAAATACTTATTCAGAGGTTTACATGAAGTTTCACACATGACGAGCGTATTAAAAACATACGATTACAAATTAATATTTACACTAAATAATTAATTTATATTACCATAAAAATATCTTCAAGAAAGCTATTAAGGACTGTCTTTAACAAATATAATAATAATATTGTCTATTTTAATTTTTCATAGCAAAAATTGAAATATAATAAAATTATATATAATTATTCAATAATTTTTATTAGAACTCTTTTTTATTTAGTAATTATAAATTTTACATTTTTATATACATTTAATATATTAATATAATAAGTCTTGTCTAATAGAATTTATACAAAGAATATAGGAATGATTAAGGTTTTATTTTCTATAAAGGGAGAGAGAGATATTTGAGATTAAAAGAAAATATAACAAAATTACATGTTCAGGAACATCTTGGGGAATACAGGAATTTCGACAAATTTATTTAATTTCTTATTTCTTGTATAAATATATTAAAAGTAACTTAGATATGATTCATTTCTCTTACTTAGATATGTTTAAATTGCATTTCCTTATTATTTATAGATTTAATTCTATGAAATTTATTGAATCTATGGAAGATCTTCTTAAAAATGATAAAATGAATAAAATTGTGTATATGTTTTACCTGCTCTAACTTTACAAACACAATGCTAATAATTTGGAATTTGAGGTTGAGAGACATGCTCATTTTGATATTTTTGACAAGGTTAAAAATAGGTGGCTATGCTGTAATCAATAAAATAATAGGAATTAATGAATAATTATAAATAATTTGATTTTATATTTAGAGAGTTATGGCATTACTAGACATATAATTTAAATGAAGATATAAACTTTGATTATTAAAATAACTCATCAAAATCTTCAGAATATTACAATCTCATTAAATTTTATATAATTCCGCTATTATTAAATTAGCGTTGATAATTGTAATCCTTATATATTGAATAGTCAATAATTGTTAACATTAAATGATGTTGTTTTGCTTTTAATTAAAACAAAAATCTTCATGTAATACATCTCTTATTGATGATTATTAATTATTATATTTACATAATTCTAATTTATTTTAATGAAATCATAATTAAGAGTTTTCTCTTTGCAGGATTGAAGGCCACTACATTTTAAATATATAATCATTATTTAATTAATATATTAATTTATATTTATGATATTATTGAATACATTTTAGGAGGTCATTTAGGTCTCTATCACAAAGGTTGGGGAAACTTTTATAAATAAATAAATTAAAACTTATAATTATTATCATTTAAATATATACCATTAAATGTAATTATTTTATTCAAAAACAAAAGATTTTTAGAAGAATAAAATAAAAAGTGCAAAAATGACTATGAAAAGGCATTACTAAAAAATAAAATATGTATGTGTACAGATATTTGTGTAGTAAGTGGGTGGTCTTGCTGTCAAAATATTGATTTTGATAGTAAATATATTAATTATATATAATTATATATTAAAAATCCTAAAATTCTTATCTATATAATTAAAAAGATAGTAAATGCCAAAATGAGAGAGTTAGTGCTAAGTATCTTAAGTTAATTAAGTAATAGAACTCTCAAGTATAACAAGAAAATTAATTCACTTTATCATGATAGGAGAAAATATATTTTTTATATATTAGTTTAATTAATATTGTAGTTATAATTAAATTTTAATTATAAATTCATAATATAAAGCAGCTTTTCTTTCGACATTCAATGTTTGTAAATTCCTTAATAAATAGATGAAGTTTTATAAAGGTTTAACTGAATTTAAATTTTTTCAATACGAAATATTTTGAATTATAAGTAACTTCGGTAAATATAATTCCTCTAATGGGGGACTAAACAAACTCATTATAATAATAACAACCCTCATCTGATTATATGTGGATATTTAAAGATATAGAGGAATATAATTTGACTAGAATTTATTAATATTTTATTAATAGAGATCCCTAATCATTATAATTTAAGCAATACACAATTATTAATTAATAAAATATTAATTGAGTGAATCCCCAAGGAATTCCTTTTTAATCAAATAACACTAATAACTTATAAGAAAGAATTATTATTTTGTAAGAATACTAGGCAAATTAGCTTTAATAATATCAACTAATTTTATGTTTAAAAGTATTATTTATACCAGGTTTATTTCTTCAATAATTTGAATATATGCTATTTATTATTTTTTACTTTTTCAAATTGATTAATAAATTCTAATGCACTTTCAAAATCATATGTAAACTTAAAATTGAAGATTGAATAATCAGTAAATTTAAATTTATAAGATGGAATTTCAGTAGCTACAAGAGGTATGTATAAACTTTGGGTGATAAATAGAGTAATATTAACTACTTTGAATTATAGAAAAAAGATTATAAGTCGAATAACATTTATTAAATTAATTTAAAATTTATAAAGATTAATAATAATCATTAAATTTTTATTGGTTAAAACGAAGATAATGTACTTGGTGGAACTATGGCAGAAATTAAATTTTCATAATCAATAAGGACTGATAAATTATCTAATATTTAATATTATTTATATTTATGAAATGATAAAAGTTAAAGAAATTAAAGCCATAGAAACTAAGGGTCTATTATCAAAATAAGATCCACTCAAGAAGTGTTTTCCGAAGAGAGAAATCAATAAGAAAACAAAAATTTTGAATTTAAATTAGATGAAAAGAATCAAAATTAAAATAAAGATTTCGATTCAGAAGGTTCTCCGAAAGATTAAATTATTAAATTACTCAAAATTTAGTATACTAATAAAATATTGAATAAAAATTCAGTTGTTTTATATTATAGATGAAATAGAGTATCAAGTCAACCAAAGCGTTTCAAGTTATTAATCAAACTAAGAGAAACAAAAGAGTACTTTAAAAGGGCTTTTATATGGATTTGGTGCAGCATCTTGTTATGGTCTTTTAATCTGTGCAGTCAAATTTCTATTTCAATTTAGCAATATAACAGTCTTTGAAATACTTTATTTGAGGTCATTAATTGCAATTGTGATATTAGCAGGAATTCTATATGTTAACAAAGTCAATGTATTTGAAGTTAGGCAATAGGTTAGTGGATATTTACTAATCAGATGTATTTGTGGATTTGTAGGATTTGCAATTGAGTTTTTTGCCATTAAATTTACTGATTTGTCTAAGATAGTAATCATTCTATACAATCCATTTTTGACATCAATTATGAGCTATTTAATAATAGGAGAAAAAGTTAATAGGCATGATTTACTAAGCTTCTTTGTATAAATTTTATTTATTATATTAATTCTTAATATAAATTTATAGGGGTCCTGGGAATTGGTCTACTAACTGATCCCTTTGCCAAACTGCGAAATGTTGACGATTTAATTGGTATAAGCTTAGCTTTTCTTTCTGCAGTAATCTTTAATATTGGCTTTATAGCTCTTAGAAGAGCAAAGAAGGAACTAAACTCTTGGACCATAGTATTCCACTTCAGTTTGACAAATATATTCTTTGCGCCATTATGCTTTTTAACTGAAAAAGCTTTTATGAGTGAAAGAAGAGCGGTATATTAGTTTGAACCCTACAGCATGTCCATTGTTATATTTATTGGATTCATCACAGTAATTGGGAACTTTTGTGTTAAAAATATTAATAATCCATACATTTCAGCTATAATATCATTGAAGTTAATGAAATAAAGATCACTTATTCCATACAATAATCTTTCCTAGGACAACTCTTTTCCATTAAGAATCCCAATCTTCTTCATTGAATTTTTCAAGATTCTTTTTGTACTTTCTGATAATATCTGTGGCTCCTTCTTAATTCTAGGATTCAAAAGCTTTCAATGTATCAAATATTTGCTCCATTAGTTCTGAATCATCGCTAAACACTCTTCCATTTTGGCCATCTTAGACGAGTTCATCAATTGCTAAATATTTGTAGGCAAGGCAAGGAAGCTTAGCAGAAAACATATCGACCACTTTCATAGGTAGGTCAAGACCACTAGAAGAATAATGCAAACAGACCCCTAAATCTGAAGCTGCAACAATCTTTGGATAGTCATCAATTTATAAAAAAGTATTTATTTATTTTACTATCAATTTCAAGCCAAGCTGTTCTTATGTTGATATCCTTCCACTAGAGGTTTCTGTTTTCAAATATTTGCTGATAGTGCTCTTTCTGAGGACCCTTTCCTGTCACTATCACTTAAATTTATGGGAATTTGAAATTCTTGTTGATAGCAGATAATTAGTCAATTTTTTCTTAAAGTTTGTCAAGTGCTTAAATCATAACCATGAAATCTTCATCTGGAGTGTATGATGTAGAGCTAATAATAAGTGCTTTTCTATTTTACTTATACTGGTAAACTTAAAATTAAAATTCATTGTTTAAGATATAATTTATATTGTTTAAGACTTTGAGTCAGGATTGTATTCTGTTAAGGAAGTTTTGTTTTCTTCCTGAGCTGTATCTTTAAGGTCATATTTTGCAAATAATTCGTGTTTCTCTTGCATGTTAACTTACTTAAATTTCTTGGTTGCAAGGTCGTATATAATCTATTATACATAATTTATAAAAGCTCTTAACTATAGGACATGAGGCTATGATTTAAGTTTAAACTTGTTAATTAAATCAACCTGCATGGCTTGAGACACACACAAATGATAATCTCCTGCAATCTTACTAAAGAGTATCTCATAAATCTTTCCAACACCAACTAGGAATTTATTCACCTGATTGACTCTCATAATACTGTATCCATAATTATGCCAGTCTATAATGACACGTTGCTTGTTTACTCTTAGTATCTTTAAGAGTGCAAGTACAAGCATCAATGGTACGCAAGGTGGGTTTTGCATAATTACATAGTCATAGTGCTCACTTTAGAACACCCAGATAAGTTGAATGATTTGAATTATGATTCTTAAGAGGGCATACAGAACATAAAGAGCACGTGGCAGCTCTCTTAACTTATCAATCAATTTAGTTGATAAATATCTTGCATGAATGTTCTTCGCGTTCAAATGAGTCGCAGGGAGAGAGTTTCCTCTATATCCTATCATATCTACTTCATAGCCAGTTAGAGTTGCAAGAGATAGGGCATGGTTTAACATTCTAGGGGAGCGGTCTAAGTCACCCAAGACTACTACAGCGCATCTTGGGCTTTAATTCTTTCTACGTCTACAGATTGACATTACTAATAATTATTATAATAATAATAAATTTTAGGGAGTTGTATATTCATTTATACTTAATAAAATTTTTTGTTTAGTTAAGTAATGTAAGTAGATACTTTCCAAAAATTAATTTAAAAGTATGGAATAATAGCCAAAGTAATAAGATCCTCAAAACAAGCCCCCTTCTATCGTAGATCCTCAAAAATTACCTTCTTCACGTGCACAAAATTAATCATCGAGAAATGAAGGTTAGAGCAGTCTTTAATAGAGCTCCTCCTCTAAAGGAGGTACTTCAGGAAGTTCTACTGATTAAACTCCAACTTCCACTTCGTCTACAGGACCAAGATTATTCATTTCTGAGAAGACTGAACTTCACGGATAAATCACTTTTGGAGAGAATTGCATTTTACATCCTGCTTGCACTATTATAGCAGAGGGAGGCGATATTCACATAGGGGAGTTTAATATTATTGAGGAAAAAGTAAGAATCATAAATCGAGTCAAGAAGGATGAAAATGGAAAACCCATTCACTGTTTTTTATTTTATGATATATAACTAAGCTAATTTAAAATTGGTAATTAAACGTGATATGTACATTGGGAGCTATAATGTATTCAAAACCCCATAACCCCTTAATGAGTTTTAAATGTGTTTTGATTGATGAGTGTAATGTTGGGGATTAGGGTTTCTTTTTTATTTGTTTCATTTTTGTTTTTTGATTTAATGTAATTTATTATTTATATGGTTGAGATCTTTAATATTTTATATTTTATCATCACTACATCTACTTATATGATATGTAGAAATATTTTATTATAAAAATATTAATGATAGTACATTAATTAATACCTTTGCTTATTTAATTAGAATAGCTAATTTTATGAAAGCATCCTTTTTTAATTTTAGGGACTCCATTTTAAAAATATTTTGGTACCAACTAAGAAAAATTCAGGTTGGTACTGGTACCAATTAGGTTTTAAACCATTTTGGAACTTTTCCATTAAAACCTTATTAATTTAAAGTTAGGTACTAATTAAGTTTTGGTACTATTAAATTGGTACCAATCAAACTTAAACGGATATAGTACTGGTACTAATTAAATTTAAACAAATTTAGTACTAATTTAATGGAACTAAATAAATAAAAATGGAGATCAATCTCTGAAATTTGTTACAGCTTCTGCAAACTTTCTCCATTTTTCTTTACAGGGTTGACCTCCTACAAGATGCCCATATTTGATAGGTGTTCTAAAATTAATAGAAATTATAAATACAAAATTTTAAGATTGATATTCATTTATAATACTTCTGAAACTAAATTATTGCATGATTGTGATTATCAATCACCTTAAAATCACTCATTTTATACATATTTTTCATTTAAATTTTACTTATGTTACGAAACTTTTTTTTATTGGACGAAAATATGATAATAAAGAACGCAAGCTAAAAGAAATGAAAGTGTTGTATTGATTTTGAAAATATCTTTTGTGTAAACTTCAAAAATATTTGTGCATAAATGCCAATTTTTAAAAAAGATGCAATCATCAAATTTCATAGAACCGATCAGTAAAAGTTATAACTTATGAAAAAATGAAAAACAGGAAAAAATGTCACTTAAACTTATCTTTTTCAAATAAAATGCTTTAACATGCATAAAAATATCAAAACATAGAAGTTGAGTATTTAAATAATGATCATATTAAATTAAAAAAATTTCATAACTAGAGTTAAAATGATGCTTCCTTGCTAAAATAAACCCTAATCCCCAACATTACCCTCATCAATCAAAACACAGATAAAACTCATTAAGGGGTTTTGGGGTTTTTATTCGAGGTGCACAGTCAGATAGATTCTACAGATATTGGAGATATGAATGAATTCTAGCATCGCTCAGTAGTAGTTGAAAGCAAAATAGAAAATTGTTGCTAGATAAATGCATGTGTAACAGTTCCCAGTGGAACACATTTAGAGTCATAATCTGTGGTCTATGAAGATGGGAAAATAAAGAAAAACAATGAACCAAATGAAGAAGCTAAGAAAGTAAGCATAAAAGAACTATGCACATTTTTGGCTGAGTAACTGCCCAAGCACAATAAAGAGAGAAAGAGGTGAACATACATTTGACAATCATAATTCTTAATTGCTAAGTTAAATTTACATTCATTATAACCTCTTATTGACACTTCTCATAACTAGAAATTTATGATAACTTTTGTGTAAATAAAACTTTATTCCACGAAAAAGCTGCTCGAGCTACAGCATATTACAATATGGAACTGCTCTATACTTTCATTTTTGACATATTTGTTATGAAATCCTAATTCAATGCAACAGAGCTAACTGGAGTAGCAATGATAGTTTTGGGTAATTTTTATATGTACTACATTAACAGTTGAAATCATGAAATATAGAAGGTTTGTAAATTTCAAAGTATGTTTGAGAAATTATAGTTTATTTAATAATTAACGAATTTATAAATTATTAACTCTGTAAAATGAAAGGAGACTAAATTTTATTTGCAAAGTTAACACTCTTAGTAAGTCTAACTCTCAGTTTCCAAACATCCGTTTATGCCTATAATTAAATTTAAAATCCACATATTAATTATGTTTATGTTGTTTTTTAATAACAATCGGTAGCTGAGAGTTTAGTTGCTAATGTAGATTAAACAACCCCTCCAATGGGTGTAGGTTTAACTTCAGTATACTTCGATTTAGACTTGAAAGCTATTCAAGAATTAAAAGAAGATAAAATGCATCTAACAATGAGGCTGATTGAATACACAGAATGGCAGGATTAAAGACTCGCGTACTCGAATAATAAAGCTGTTGCTAAGTAATTCTAAGATTACAAAATGGATATTAGTCCAGTCAGATATAACATTTGGCGGCCTAACATAGCATACACAGAGTTAAACATGCTTAAGAATATATCAGAGACTGTGTACCTGTTTCCTAACGGAACTATCACTTATTTTAAGGAAATATTGTTAGGACTTACCTGTTAATTTAACTACGATAATATTCCTTCAGACGAGCATTAATGCTTAACTACTGCATATATCATAAATGAATTCAGCGACACAGCTCAGCTTTAATGGATAGATAGATTCTAAAGAAACAGAGATAAGCAATATTTGACATGGGATCTTAAATTGAGACAAAACTCTTAAGTCGACGTGAGATGGAAAACTGAAGCGACAGGGTACAGCTCCGGTATTGAAATGAGCATCATATTTAAGAGATCGCCTAATTTTTATACAAAGATATTCATTACTCCTTCAATAATTCTGATCATTCTTGCTTACATAACATTTTGGATAGACTCTAAAAAAGCTCCAGCCAGGGTTATTTTAACAATCACAAATATCAATAGTGCTATTTCTCTGCTTATATCTACCAATAACTATATACCACAGGTTCCTCATGAGACTTGGCTATAAAAGTTCTTGATATGGAACATGATTTTTACTATCATCCCAATCATTTAATATGCTATACTTAGATTTTGAATTTATACTTAATTTCGGGGGGGGGAAGTTTCCTGCACTGTTTTTTTATTTATGTTAAATTTAAAAAATTTTACATAAATTAACAAATTTAATATTTTTATGACCCATTTAATATTGAGAGCACATTATTTATCATTGAAGTAGCTCAAGAAAATATAGTCTAACATTATATAGTCATGGTAAGAAAAAGATAAATTGAATCAGAATTTCACTAACAATTGGATACAATATTAGGAATTAACATAGTAAAGCAATATAATATTTAAAAGACAGAACTTAAAAATATCAGATGAACATTGTCAAAGATTTGGAATATGAAGATAGATATTGAATATTGATTAATAAATTAAAGTATAATTATAACAATGAAATTAGTCCTGAAGTTGGCTGATAGTTGTTATAAAGATTATTTTAATTTAAATTAAATTAAAAATTAAAAAATTAAAAAAAAGAGCATGAAACTTCCCCCCTTAATTTCTATTAATAAACTCAAGTTTATATTAAACGCGTCTATCATGAGTTACGAAAAAAGAACTTAGTACATCAAAGACCTTAGCAACGAATTAATGGCTCTTTCAGATAAAATAGACAACTCAGAAATACCAGATTAATTACTCTAAGATACTCGCAAACTTCTCTCTAAATAAACGAGGCAAAGAATGGTAGGAGGAGATTTTCTGCAAATTGAGGATTTTGAAATCAACATGAAGGACATCAATAAAAATTATGTGCAAAAGGGAGAAGATAATTTTATGAGAACTACTACAATTTTGAGAGAGTCTAATCAACCATACTGGTTTTAATGTTGCGCAAGAAGGAAGATTCAAGTTCTCCAAACTTCGAGATAGAGAAGACAAACAAAAAGAAAGAGTGCTTACTAACAAAATAATGAAGATAGACTGTAGGATTTTGAAATGGAGTCTCTTCCTACTGATCCAGTTAAACTCCTTATGTTCACTCTTTAAAATATTTCTTAATTAACAATGGTTATTAATTTTGACTATATAAACTGTCAATAAAAGAAAACAGTATGATCAAAGAAGAAAGAGTGATTTCAATGTCATCATTTTATAATATTCTTTTTGAAATAAAACTTCTTTAACATTATCATGGGAACTCTTTAAGATTTCACAAAAGTAGCAGCTCATAACCAAGAAATTCTTTTAAGATTGAGAAAGATAATAAGAGCTGAAAATAGTTTAATGTATGGCTTAACTGAATGTATTAGCGCAAATTTTGATGTAGTCTTTAGATAATAAAAAATCATATCTAAATAACGTCAATATTTAAAATTTCCTTCATAAAATTATGAATTAAGATATCTCTATGCATCAGCTTTCGTTTTACTTATGGCAGGAGAATACTTGGATTAATTAAGACAAAATAATGGAAATTCATTCCTCGCTGCAGCTATAGTAGCTGCATTGATTTTCATTATTTCTTTCGTAATCTCTATTATTCTCTATAGAAAAGATGCCAGCAATCTTTCAGTCATCAAGACAATCAAGTTACAAAAAATTAAATAAAAGGTAGATAAAATCAAACTTTATCTGTTCTGTTTCTGCTTTAAATCTAAAATCTTACTTGATAATTATGATTGAAGCTATATAAAGTTGCATGTTTCTGATATACCTTTGAATAAAAATTATTTAATCAAGTACTTAAACATCTAATTCGCTAACATATTAATAATAAATGAATATTCATAATTAATATTTGATCTTCAATTAAAAATTACATTCCGAAATCATAATCTTGTATAGAAGATCTATTTAATTGGAATATTTTTAAATTTTCCAAATATTTTTTTATGTTAAAAATTGCTACATTTATTTTTATTAATCTTAATGCTTTCTTAACCAATTGAAAGTAGCTCTTAAAATAATCTCATTTAAAGTATGACTAAACTTCAAAGATAACAGCTAGCAAAGCTTTTAAAATAAAATAAAAAACTGTCAATTTAAAACGAACCAGAAAAAGTGGGGAATCAATTTTAAGACTTTGTGGGGTCTGAGGAAATGGCGGATGTTATCATAAAAATAGAGGGAGAATCAATATATGCTCATAAATTAATCTTGGCAATGAGCAGCCCATTTTTCTAAACATAATTCTACAGCTCACATTGGTCTATACTCAAATAGGAATACGTGAACCCAGTTGTGATTAAAACTGAAAGGGAAAATAAGGTTCAAATAAAAAGCAGCTTAAATAAAAGTGTTTCTTAAGCTGTTAACATTAAATAAAAGAGGAAGAAGAGAGACTAAAAACATGACACAAAGTTGTATAAAATGTCGCAAGAAGAAGTAATACATATTGAGCCAATGAAGATTTAAGATTGCTACTTTGGCTTAAAAAAGAGAGTCAAGATTTAACAGAATTCCTAATACCATAATTAGCAATAAAATCTAAGGAAACAAAGCGTAAAATCAAAACTTGTGATTCAACTGCAAAAGATCGATATTTTGGAAATTCATGATGTTTCAATAAATCCTTTCAAAAATTTTCTTTCATACCTTTACAATAACAGCTTTAATCTAAAATTGCTACAAGTTGATGAATTAATATAGCTTTCAGAATTAGCTGAGAGATTCCTAATTAAAAGTTTAAGCATAGCAATAAGATAAACATTGTATCAAAAACAGCAAATGATTCATGCTCTTAAAGTTTACTTATGGTTCTTATAGTATTATCCAGAAGATAAAGACTCAATTTAGTCATACAAAAATTACATCAAAGCAGAATAAAATATGAGACATGTGTTTCACAGGGGGGTATTTACATAAAAAGAACTTATCTTTGATTATGAAGCAATCGCTTTAATTTTTCATTCAGCTATGAAAAAGCAGTTAAAATTAAATCCGCATAAGATCTAATATTTCATAAGGTTTAGTTATGATGTCATTTAAGACTTAGTAGATGAGATTAGGAACAGGAATATTTAAATACTTGAGAGAGATATAATTAAATTTCATCGAGTTAATCTAATGAAATATTAACTATGTTTCATTAAACAAGAACAGCTTTTTAAGCTAATTTAAGCCAATATTTTGACAGATTTGGAAGTGAAGGAGCTGACCTTAAAATTTTTAGAATTTCAATAGAATCACCAAATATAAAAAGACAGATTAAAGTATGTAGAAATCAGTGACAAAATCAAAAAAGTAACTTATAATACAGATTTCTTCGACCAGAACAACTTTGAGAGAAAGACTGGTAGAGCTTTTGGTTTTAATTAAGGAAAAATAGGCAAATTTGTTGAGTCTGATTTCTAAATAGCGGTACCTCTCACTAGAACTAAAATCTTAGCAAGTTAACCATAAAACATAACTTTCGTTATTTAAGCCTCAAATGATAGAGAAAAATGGTTTCTGATAGCTACTCTTAAAATTTAAGAGCAACATAATTATTTAAAATGGAAAGAACTAACAAATTACAGATATTGGCGCTATGTAGTTGTTGATAATGAATTTTCAACTTTTAATCAACAAGAATCCAATTATTTTTCAGCTATTGAGTGGTTTGTAAAACAAGATTAATTAGAAAATTTAAACAGACTATATGAAACTGAGAGATTCTTAACTCAGAGGGATATTAGCAACACTCAAGAGTCTAATTTTAATGAACCTTAAAATATCCAAAATATTATGAATCAATAGTTGCCTCAAAGTTAATAGTAAACTCAAAGTGATAATGCAGAAAGCAACAATAGTCATAATCAGAATGAAGAAATGAATGATAATTGATATAATTATTATAGGAAATCTTAAATTTTTAATTAATTCTGTAATTATGAAAGCAATTACATAAAGGATATATTAAATTATTATTTGTAATTATAGATAAAATTGAATTTATTAATCATTCAAGACTTCAGACTAAAAATGAGTGAAACTGAAGAGTATCAAATGAGTCAAGGGCTTGAAGAATATGTTTTAAGTTTAAATGATAGTAAGCTAAAACTGGCTTAGCTTTTTGATAATGCCATATCAATTGAAATTAAAGAGGATTTCTTGCCTGAAATTCAAAATGAGGACCATAAAATCTGGATATCTAGCGTTATTTTATTTTATTACAACTTATCTTGTCATATTATAAACGAATTATTTTATCATATTCTAATTTAATCGTTATAGTCAACTCTTGCACAATGCTTGAATCCCTTATAAAATCAAACTTGATCGAAAACTACCTAGAAATGAGGGAACAACTTTCAGACTATCAAGATTTGAACGATGAAGTTCAAAGATTGCAAACTAAGAATGAGGAGTTATAAGTTAAAATAGGGCATTCTTCCAAACATTCCAGAAGTACCAGTCATAAGTGCAGTGAAGAGTAATATGATGTGATCTCCTAAAATCTATCAAGCTACAGAGGAGTAGAATTTTATTTCATTTTTATTGGAGCAAGAAGGAATCATACTTTTAAAGGGTAGAGATAAAATCATGTGCACAGACAGTCTATGCTTATTAACTCAAACACAATCGAGTTTTTTGCTGAAGTAGAAGAGGCAAAAGACATAGTGACTAAATAAGAAGATCAGATTTCTGATTTACTATCAAAAATCATTTTTTTACGTTTTATTAAATCACATAACTTGAGGCTTAATTGAGAACTTTCAGGGGAGTTCCTAAATTTTTAACTTTTTTTCACAAACTTTAAGAAATTACATGAATTATGATTTTGTTATTTTTGAGGGCAGCTAACAAAAATATTTTTAATAAATTAATCCTAAAAAACAAAGAACTCTTATAAAAAAACCATAAATAATACGGAAATTCAAAGTATGAACTTAAATGTTAATAAATTTTTTTAAGGTAAAATGTTTATGCGATTTACTAAGGTTTATTGATAAATTTAATGGAAAATGTTAATTTTTAATTCTTTATGAATGTTTTAAAAAGGGAACTAAGAAGAAATTTATTTTAAAATAAATAAATTTATTTATTTATTTGATTCATTAGCAAAAATTAAGGCAAATTGAATAGATATACAAAAGAAAGTCAGGAATCCCTGATTCTGAACTTTGGAGAATGAATCGAGATTGAAAGAATCCTTGAAAATAAAATAAGAGCAAAATCATGAAGAAATAGAACAGCAAATTCAAATTTTATTTGAAAAGTTGACTGACTAGCGAAAGGATTATGCTATTCTTGAAACTTAACTCAGTGAATAAATTAAGCTCCTAAATATCGAGAAATCAAATAACTAAAAGTTGGAAGATAAAATTGTGTAATAATTGATAGAATTTAATGAACTCAACTCAAAATATTAACACATTCAGAGTGAGAATAAATAAACTAAGGATAGACTGCACAAGTTGTAGGAATATAGTCATGGATTTAGCGTTGAGAAAATTAGAATGAAAAATGAGATATCTCAATTTAAGAACAAAATGATCGATTTAGAACATCATTTAGCCAATTTGAATAGCAAAAATATATGGTATTAGATTAGCAGATATATTTATTATATATTGTATCATTCAAAAAACTAATTTAAACTATTAGTTTTAACAATTAGCTTTTATTACTATATATTATATCACCACCTTAAATATCTAAATTTTGGCAACTCCAACACCTGAAAATGTTGCAAAATTAAGCAATAAAGATAAAGTCTAGCCCTTACTCTTTACAAGATAAGTCTCTCATTTCAAGATTCTTGATTTTAGTGCATCGTCTTCTGAATGTAACAACTCTCAATTAAAGTAAAAGTCTAGTAGCTAAAATCAATTAGTTGAGGAACAGCTTAAATATAAGTTTAATATTGAAAATAATGCAAACCATAATTTGTAAGTTGAGATTTAAAGAAAGAGATCAATAAGCTAACATGATATTGCTATAAATGATTTGGTTATGGATAAGAATGATAAAAATAAATCAAATTCTATAAAACGATTAAATAAAGACCAACGATTTGGTAAGTCAAAATCATAAATTAGATAAGATCTGATCGAAATTGATGATTGTTAGGACATTTAATCTTCAGGGATTAACAGTATGCTAAATGCCATTTTCACCCCAACAGCCTAAGATATTCACTTTGATTTTAATTTGAATAGCAAATAATAGCAAAGCATAAATGTTAAATCTATACATAAGTTGAAATCTGAATAAAGCCTAAAAAGCTTTGACTATGTGGACTATAACATAACAAGCAATAATATAGATTATTCAAAGACTTATGATAATAATATTCCAGTGTATGCAGAGACTTCTTAAATCATCTCTAAGCAAAGAGAGGTTTTTATTTAGACTAGAAAACTTGAAATGTACGATGCTTCTACTTAGGTTTCTGAAGACATCTCAGATTAAATCATAACGCAGAGCACATAGGATGACATAGTAAATAGCAGATTGTATACTAAATACAAGAAGCCTTCAAAAAGACTAGAAAGAATGACTAATATTGACGATGTAATTTTACCACAAGAATTATTGCAAAATTAAAACCTTTTCGCATCAAGATAAATATCTTAGAATTCTTAAAGAGGTAGAAGCATCATTAATCACGCTATCAACTAATAAAATCAGAATTAATTGAATAGGCAGTCAAAAGAAGGCACATTGAAAAGTTTAGCTGAAAAATAAACAATGAGAAATGGTTCAATTGATTATCAAGATTAGTATGAAATTCATAAGGAAAGCCCTTAAAAATAAACATGTAAACCCGATTGTTCTATATTTTGATTTCTTGATTTATTAAAGACTATTTTGACTCATTGTCCCTGAATTGTATAGTTTTAAATTATAAAAGAATTAATGGCTTCAATAAACCTAATAAGTAAAATTTCATCATTTAATCATTAGAAAATAGTATAAAGTCTGTGTTGAGTAGCACTAACTCATGTAACTGATATCAACATAAGATAATTGATGGAAAGAAGTTAGCAGAATAGCATAAAATATAATTGAAAGCCAAAATTCTTCAAAGACAATGTATTTTTTAATATGTGTTTCTAACCTCCTTATTTAGATTCTAAGGCAAAAATCTATGAGAAACCAGTATTAGGCTATATTTTAGTCGGAAATAATATCTAATCAGAAATGTACGTAAAAATGAAGAAGCGAGAATGTGATAAAATAGGAATAGAATATATTGGCCACCAAGTTCCCTAAGATATTTCATAGACTTAGTTGGTTTAGTATGTTTAGGAGCTTTAAGACAATCCGATTGTGAGTGGAATACTCGTTTAGCTTCCTTTACCAGGCCATATAAATGAGGCAAAAGTATTGGATGTGATATCTCCAGATAAGGATGTTGACGGACTGTCTCCATATAATATTGGTTGTAAGGATTAATTAATTAGCTTTAAATTTTAATCTAGGTTTGGCTTTAAAGAAGAGATAACCATATTTTAACTCATGCACACCCTACGGAGTTTTGAAATTAATTCAGTCTGTATGCCCAGATATTAAAGGGAAAAAGGTTACAATATGCGGAAGAAGCAATATAGTCGGAATGCCACTCTCTCTTTTACTAAATAAGCATAATGCGACTGTTTCGATATGCCACTCTCACACTGAAAAAATTGAGGAATTTGTTAAAAATGCTGATATAGTTGTCACAGCAGTGGGCAACCCTCATTTTTTTAAAGGAGAGTGGTTTAGAGAAGGAGCAATTGCCATAGACGTTGGTATCAATAAAATCACAGTTCAAAATGAACTAGGATAGAAAGTTCAAAAGATTGTAGGAGACATTTTAAAGCCAATATTCCATAAAGTCAATATTTTGCTTAGATAAAATTTATATTTTCTTTTATTTTTCTTCTAAAAAAATTAATTTATAGAATAAAAAGTATTTTACTTTTTAATTGAATAAATTAATAAATTTTATTTCATTCTGTGTAATCAAAAGAACATTATTTAGTTTCTTAAACAAATTTTACTAAATAAGATTATCGAGTAAAAGACAGCTAATTCCTATTTATTATAAAATCTTTCACTTTAGTAGAAATACGAATTACTCATTATAGAAGCCAAATTAGAATTTGAGTTATAAAGCAAGTTGCTGGCAAAAAACTATTTTTCAAAAATTATATATTTTAGTATTGATAAAGAAACTTACAGTTTAAATGCTTTTTTATGCTTATCATTGAAACTTATTCTTAAGAGGAATATAAAAATACAAAAGTATTAGAAGACTTTTTAGGTTTTTAATTGATTTCGATAGAGCAATAGAAAGATGTGAATTCATAACACCTGTACCTGGTGGTGTTGGCCCTATGACTATAGCTATGCTAATGAATAACATTGTTGAAAGCTGGGAAATGAAAAACTTTTGATTTCATAATCATTAATTTTTAAATCAATTTCCATTCAGTGCATTATAGTTGATGCAGAAATTTATATAAGAATTTAATAATAAAAAATGAAGTAATAATAATACTCTAAGTCAATTGCTAGTTCCAAATTGACTTGCATAGTTATTTTTGCTGTGCTTCTAGTTCCATACTTAATACAGTCCTCAGAAATCACAGATTACATAAATAAATGTTCCCTTTGTGTGTATAATGGAAACCAATTTTGCAATAGAAGATGCTACACTAAGGGTGATGCTTGCAATCAAACAAATGGAGCTTTAACTTACTTAGATTCTTGCACAGAAAATAGATCAAACAATACCCTTTGTAACAAACTACACATCATTACTTCAAATGACATCAGAGAGCTGAACTTACTCGAATTTAGCATGAAACCAGGCGAGTGGTGCTAGTTCATGTTAAATGACGATATCTACAATAAACTTTTGAAGTACACAATTGCAAATTGGAGTATGAATTCAAATAATTCAGTTGGAATCGGTTTCCTGGAAACAAATACCACTAAGAAATTGACCACAGACTACACAGTTAATATCGATGTTTCTTCTTATATGACACCATTTGAACCAACCACTAATATGATTTTTAACTTTTCACACGTTGTCTTGGCTATTAATTACAACAATGAAGCTGCAGACAAATCAAGACTATTCTCAATGACTTATCAAAGTGCAATCTTTGGAATGGCTTTGACTATGATGGGCTTTATTATTAGTTTTTCAACAATTATATTGAGTTGAGGACTTATAAAACTATAGCCACACATAATAAAACAAAAGATGGCATAAAATTGAGTATGAAACTGTCATTTAATTTTTATGTTGTGCTCTAATTATAGTTATAATAGTTAATTTCTTAAAAAGTTTTAAGTTATAATTAAATTACAAACAATTAAATAATTATTTAAAGTCTCCTATTGAGAAATAATGGTAGTGGAATCAGAAGTAGCAAGTTCTAAGGCAATAATGGGTGCAGTCTTCATACAGTATGTGATCTATGCACTAGTCTATATAATTGATGGAGTAAGATACGAATCACTATATGGAGGAGGTGGAGCAAGTCCCTCTGCCAATTAAGAAGGAAATAAGAAAAGTGCACGTCAGCCATAAAATAATCAAGAGGAACAGTAATGCTTTATACTTTATTTGTTTTATAAACAAAAAGAAGGCGGTGAAGACGAAGACGACGTAGACCCTAATGACATTCAGTTAGAGCAAGATAATCAGTAAAATGTTTCTCCAGATCATAATTAATAAAATCGCAGCCCAACTAAACCATCCGCAGCTGTAATTAATGACTCTATTATTGAAGCAGACGAGGAATTTGACTTTGATTCATCTCACCTCTTTGTTATCGTGACTAAGAACTTCCAAAAAAGTTCAATTTGGTTCTTCCTTCTCGCTGGGTTCTGTGCTTTTAGAGCTCCCATTCCTCTAACTGTTGCAATGGCATATTTGTAAGTTGTCTGCAGAGTAGCCCAACTTATCGGTACAGCACTTAAGAAACGCACAGTTGCCAGAATCGGTTATATCGCAGCAACAATATTTATGATTAGATAGGGGGGGGGGGGTAAAACTCTACTAACCAATAAATTGTTTCTCATACATAATTATATGTGTTAGTTAAATAATATCTATTTTAGTTTCTAATAAACTATCAACTATTTCCTTAATTCCTTATATTTGATTTTATTTGCTTTACTTACAATTAATCAAAGTGTGTTTTAAAAATTAAAAGCTATTTTATTCTTTTTTCTATACAAGTCTCTAAAATTTTCAATATATTTAAATTTATTTGTAAGATAAAAAATATTTAAGAATAAGATACTAAGGGATAAAGATGAATAAAAAATCCAATCTATTATAGTTTTGTTTAAAATTATATATTCTATATAAAAACTAGGTATTGATATTATTTTTTTTCAATTTAAAAACATAGATAGGTATAAAATTACTTCCCTTTTGATTATTATGTTCTTCGCAGTTATGATTGATCAAACAAATTACGTCTCCTTCTATTGAAAGAGCTCGTGATTGTATGATAAAATTAGAGACAAGTGATATAGAATTTTGTGCATTAAATTATTCAATATTAATGGGAAGCTTAAAGTCTGATAAGAATGTAAAGTAAATGCACTTCAAAATTAGCAATATACTCTGATTTTGAAAATAAATATTTTAGACCTTTTAAATAATGTACAAGTTTAAATGAATAAGCACTGAATTTAAGGAAATTAGAACTAGACAACAGATTATGCTCAAAATAAAAAGTAATTAAATTGTATATTTACATCAATGATTTTACATAAAGCAAAATCTCTTTAAATCATTAAATTTGTTTGAAACTTGTAACATCAAATACTTTTTCTTTAACTTCATGACCTTTTTCATATCCATCTAAATATCATCCTAAACTGAAAAATAAATTTTAATTAATTATTAAACAATTATTAGAAACATTATGAAAAACAAAAATCTAAATATTTAACAATTTCACTGGGTAGTTATTTTTATTTAATAATTGGCAGAGTTATAACCGTTGAAAATTTTCCTATATATTATAGCATGAAACTACAATTAATAATTTGATGAATTAATCTATACTTAAATATAAGATTAATCTTGCTTTATTTTTATTATTACGAAACAAACGTAAATCAATAAATAATTAAACAGTCATTAAAAGAATACTTTATATTTAATTCGAATTTACTCTTTAAAATTAATTTACATTAAGGCATAAATTAAATAAAATAAAATAATTTAAAGTTTAGTTGGAGTAAATTAATACTGGTACTTTAGATCCAATTTCTTTCAAAAAATCTACCACCTCCTGAGCATGATGCAATTAATACTTTTTAAGATAGCATTAATTTCTACACTATTCTATGTTATGATCACAGTGCATCTCATCATCAAAATTTTCATTAAGTTAGTTATATCCTTTATGTGAACTCAATTTATAAGTAAAATAATACAAACATAAACTTGATGGGCCGTTCTTATTCATTCCTTGTATAATATCTTCTTGAACGTAATCTTCTATCACTATCCTAAATTTATCATAAGATGATGAAGTTATAAGTGAAGGCTTTAACTTGAAGAATGAATCTAGAAAATTCTTAAGTTGCTTGAAGTTTTCAAAGTCTATGAATTAAATTTATTGGAAAGATCCAACAGCATTTTGATAGTGATGTACTTATACATTGTTTGTCTAAGTCTTTGTGTCATAATTTTCAATTTTAATGATTTTAGGTCCAAAACTCGAACTATGTTTCCTAGGGTCTCTATAGTAGTTTGCAGATTCCTTTCTATTTTTCTCATAGTAATTATTTATGTACTGAAACTCTTGCTCCTCAATTAGTTCTTGGTTTATTCTTTGAAATAATTGCTCCCTCTCAGCTCTCATGAAATTCTTCTTTCTATTAATCAGCCATAGAACGATTTTCTTATTCTTAAGTTACATACTAACTTCTGACTCATCTCTTCCCTTAACTTTCTTAATATAAATCTAGTTAACTTTCTCTTTAATTTCTTGAATGTCACTTTTAAAGGCCTACTTTTCTGGAGTGATAATTTCTGCACCTTTTTCAAAACCAACTGCTTTTTTGTATAAAGCTGTTATCATGGCTATGAAGAAGAAGAATATGAAGGTATTACACCAATTTTAAATCAAACCTGCTAATTCCATGTATGAAAAATCCCTATTAGAAGTGAAATCTTGAAACTCTTAAGTATCGTAGAATCTTTTGTAGGATACAGTAAGAATGGATTAAAAGTAATTTCTAAAATCTTTGATATAAGGAGAGAAAACTAAATAGAAACTTTAAGCCCAGCAAACATATAGAGTAATAACAAGTATTAGATATGTACCAATTCCAGGGATTATTCTGTAAATTGTATTTAAGTATATTCTCATAGGCTTGAAAAACTTAAAATGCGCAAAGAATTAAAAAGCTCTAAAAGGGTAAAATAGAGAAGCTGTTCCAAGAGTAATAATTTCAAATTGATGAAGTGAAGCTTAAGTTGCAAAAGTTTGAAATTCTTAATAAGAATTTTCAAAACTAGAATTTTCAACCAAAACGCCAATACTACTAATTCTTGCAGAGACTGCTAAGCTGCATAATGTTAAATTTAATATTTCAACAAAATTTGTTACTTTATTGATGCCCAAACTTAATTCCATAACTACTTTACCAGCAAACAGTAAAATGTTCAGCAGGAAAAAAGTGTAAAATACGATAACTTAAACTTTACTTGAATCTTCTTCTCCTTTATGATATATGTAGGCAGTTTAAATCCTAAAAGATACTGTAAATACTCTATTTGCAGGGTTCTCAATAAATACTGTACTAATATAGTATGTCTCACTCCATATATAGTTTAAAATTTGTTAAATCAATTTTAATAATTATTATATTGCGAACCGTCCATTGTAAGCATATTGCCCTAGTATTGAAATCAAGCCATTCTTCATTGCTTAAGCTATTGAGTTTTTATTGATTTTAAGTTTTATTGAATGAAAAATCTAAATAGTATCCACTTTCACCATATAAACCAAAAGATCCTTAGAAAAACTTTATCTTTGTATCTGTATAATTGTATTCAAAGCAATCATGAGTAGCACATAAGCTTTAGTTGCTTGGTGTATAAGTTTTCGCCTCTGTACTATTTGCGATGAACAGCCTATTACATCCTACTGAATACATTTTCTTAAAACACGATATGTTAAATTTAAATTTAAAATTAATTTATATGTCTGAGCAAGGTTACCTGATTTCCTCAGATGTGCAATCGCTTTCCACTCTGAATTAAGCCATTCTCAATGTTCCTATAGGTTAGTAGGGAGATGCTCTTCCGTTCACCCAGAGCTTTTCATGTAATATCAAATCTACGTAGTCATATACTTCCTGATAAGAATTTGCATTTATTATTTTTGGCTGATCGTAGTACTTCAGTAAATTTTTTCTAATATCGTAATTGTCAACTTAGGAGTTATGAAAAATTAAAATAAAAAATTTCTTTACAATTTAACAATTAAAAACTATAAAGATAAATTAATGGGAGTTGCCTTCATAGCTTGCAAAAGCAATCAGTATTGGAAATAGAACTAAATAGCTTAATAGCAAAATCTTTTCTAAACACGGAGAGACTAAGAATATTCGGCTATGGAGTCAAACACAATCCCCCTCATGTATACTTTTATTTTTTTAGTCTGATAGAGTTTTTAACCTTGAGTAATAGTAGCTAGTGTACTATGTGTGTGAGATCAATAATTTTAGAGTTATGAACCGAAATAAGTTCACATTTTATATATATAACTAGAGTAAATTTTAAAAAATAGAACGATTTTTCATAAATTTCTAAATTAAAAATAAATATAAAATTGGCTATTTATGCACGAATCTGATAAAAATTATTAATTTATTTAGTTTTTCAAAATATATTATAATTATTTTATTCCACTTAAATTTATTATAACAATTTGAAATAAATTTAAGTGGAATAAAATAATTATAATATATTTTGAAAAACTAAATAAATTAATAATTTTTATCAGATTCGTGCATAAATAGCCAATTTTATATTTATTTTTAATTTAGAAATTTATGAAAAATCGTTCTATTTTTTAAAATTTACTCTAGTTATATATATAAAATGTGAACTTATTTCGGTTCATAACTCTAAAATTATTGATCTCACACACATAGTACACTAGCTACTATTACTCAAGGTTAAAAACTCTATCAGACTAAAAAAGAAAAGTATACATGAGGGGGATGTGTTTGACTCCATAGCCGAATATTTTAATAAGTTTGATTTTCCTTTTTGAAAGCCACATTATCAAAATTTTGAATTTTATATAATGCTAAATTATAATTTTATCGTATTTCAATAATACTAGTTAAATATCTACTAATATCATTTAAATTAATAGAATTAGAAAGTTATTTGTGAAAAATATTGAAGATGGTATGTGACGTTTTTAAATGAAATATGGCCCATTTCAGTTTAATCGCATTGAAGACCAGTCATCTAAGTCTAATCTGAATTTTACTACACTTGATGAATAATTATTAAGGGTTTCTGAGTATTCGTTGACCTTATATTGAAGTAAAAGATATCATGACTTAAGTGGTATTCATCCTTCAAAAGTGAGAAGTGGAAAACAAAAATAAATAAAGATAAGATATTTTATCCACATTAAATTTTTAACTGAAGCTTTCACAAAGATAGAAGAGTGGTTTTCTTAATAAAGTTAGTCTATTAAGAAATTTTCCCCATTCTTTATCCAGTAACTTGATAAACTAATGAACTATCTTTAACATTTAAAATATATTGCAAAAGGATTTAGTATTAAATTGATATTTTTAAAAAAAATAATTTGATGATAACCATATAAATCAAAAATGATAAAATCTAATTATTATTAATCAAGATTTTTTATATATTATAATTAATTTAATTGAAATAAGCCAAAGATGTTAAGCAAGCTTTTCCTCTTATCAACTTTATCAGTAGCTACTTTCTCATTAAAAACTGACTTCCCTGTCTTCGATTCACTTCATGCTAATTGTGGAATGACTGTAATTTACAAAAATCAAGAATGTGGTCAAGTTCTAGGAAAACTTGAAGAAGTAATTAAAAGCTTCAACCCAGAGAAACAATCATAAGGTCTTTACAAAATCAAGGAAAGCGATAGTGATTATGTTTGGACTACCAGGGAGACCCCAACTCACCACTATATCGATGACATCTTGTTTGAGACTTCACAAAAAGATAGCGACTGTGTTGTTACTAGTAAGAGCAGATCATAAGCCTTATCATACTATGATTACGAGACAAACTTTTGCAACATGTGGGCTGTTCACAATACTACAAACGGATTTTCAGATTTAACAACTAACAACTGCACTTTTGTTCCATCAGACCCCAAATCGAGATGTGCCATATACTGAGCAAATATTATTGGAAATTAAGTTTCTCTATAATAACATCATCTTATACTTAGTTAAAGGTTAATATATAAGGTAAAACTAATATAAAACTATTTTACAAGCTCTAATTTTTTAAACTAGAATTTTATAAATTTTTAATCGTCTTTGTGATTATCTGAAATAGATAAAATTTAATAATGATCTATAAATTTTTAAACTAATTTTTCAGAAAACTTTATCATCAAGTACAATTCTTAGCATAAATATAATTGATAGTTACATATTATCAAGATACATATTATTTAAGATTTTTTCACCTCTGCTCTGATTGATCAGTATAATTACTTATAAAACTAAATTAAAATATAAAACCTTATATCTTGACTAGTTTTTCTTGATGTACTTTATTAAGAAGAAGTGATCCCGAAAGACTATTTAGGTTTGATTAAATCTTTGAAAGTCATAGCTAAATTTCTAGCCACACTATCTCTTTGTGTATTGTTTTATGGAGTCGGTAAATGCTTGCTCATTATATTTTCGAATGGATCAACTAAGTCTTATAGCCAATCTGGGACCCCTTTTTAAGCCTACGGTTTTCTTTTTTATTCCATTTATTACTGTGCTTCTAACTATCTTTTCTGAATATAGTTAGATATTAGCTCAGTTAAGGATTCGTACTTATTTTCATTTTGTTTGAGGTCTTCGTCGTAGTCGCTTGAAATATTCTTTACTACAGAGGGAGGTACTTAGAAGTTAATCATTTCGATTATTACTTTTTCGAGTACTTAGAATTTAAGCATTTTGATAGAAACTTCATCAATATCGCTTAAAACTTAAAAAATTCATATAGATAAGCTCTCTGATCCATCGTCTGTAGTTTGAATATTAGCTTCTTCAGACATGTTGCTTCTCCCACTTTTCAAGTTTATAAATTCAAATCCTTAAACAATCATTTATCTCCATACTTTGTCTCCCTTCCAAATAATGTGGTCACGGGCACTCATTTTAAGACTCGCACTGTTTTAATGTAACAAACCTGCTTGATTTATTTGTCCAATTAGTGAAGATTTACTGCTTCCAGTTGACATATGGTTTTCTTTGTTAATAACGCTTTATTAACTCTGAGAAGATATTGAACCATTTTTCAAGTTAAATACATCTAGGTAATTTATAAGTGTAATTGCATTTTCCAAATCATTTTGGTTATTGTACAATTAAGACAATATTTAAAGTTAGGGTAAATTATAATTTTTGCGAAATATATGAGTATTTTTCTAAATGAAATTTTCTATAAAATTAAGAAATATGATTTGTGCATAGAATCTTAAATTAATTAACCAAGATTAATCTTAAAATGAATAAGTTATAAAAGATTATACGAAAATATAACCTTATTTGTCAATTAAGAATGAAGATAGGAGATATGAACAATTAAAATATAATATGATTATTATTGGTGTAAATCAAATACAACCAGATTAAAATAAAATTTACACACCCTGATTAGTTTATTTTATAGAAGTCATTAATCGAACCAATAGATTTAATAATTTGGCCAAACATTATTAATTTCATCCAATAATAATTATATTTTTAATTAATTGTTAGTATTTCCCAATATTCATTCTTAAATGACTAATGGGGTTTTATAATTCTTATCAGTAATATTTGCTTCATGCAAAAACATATCCACTGCATCTTTTATGTTTTAAAAGCTACTTTTACCTATCAGCACTTTTGAGTTTATATTGAATCTCCGTTCTATTATATTTAAGAAATTTGATCGTCCCTCTTATGTTTAAAGTGTTTTATTTAAAGCTACATAATATTCTTCGTGCAAGGATTACTCGACAAAAATCTTATTGATAATGAATTTTATTAAATCTTATGGATTGTTTTAGTATTAAGAAATCTTTTCTCTAGGAGGGGTGAGTTGTTAAGTTGGTATCTTGAAGATATCTATCTTCTTTGATTCATAAGGAGCGAACTAAAACTTCATTTTTAAATTGTACTTTTTCTTAGTTGGAGAATCTTTCAAGTTTTCTTTCTATTCTTCCTCAGCAGCATTTTATGGAGAAGTTAAAAACATATCTTAGTCTGACTCACTTGGGAACAAACTTGTTTAAATTGTTTACATCTCATTTTCATTGTTGTATTCTTCGAGCAATTTAGAAAAATTTCCCACATCATATTTATTATTCATTTCTGCAGACATCTCATAGACCACAAATTTATTAATAGCCGAGTGTATTGCCTCACACCTTTCGTTTTCAAATGCTTTCATCTAATTGCAAAGTTGCTATATTTATGTTCTGAATTCAATTAAATAGCTGTTAGCATTATCAATGATTTCTTTGTATTGGCTTTCTTTTTCCTTAGCTTTTTTAAGATTTACTATCATATTGTCGTATGCAGCCTATTTCTGGTGATATTTCATGTCTATCGAAAATTTAGCATTTTCTTCATAGTATATAACAGCTTCTTCTGCCTCTTTTGCAGCCCTAAAATAAGCGATTGCTCTCTGCTTCACTTAGCTGTCAATATCGTGCAAGTTTTATATCAAAATCCTGCCTTCCATTTTTTAGTTGAAAAATTGCTCTTCTTATTTGTCTAGTAGTTCCTTTAGAACATTGATGCAATCTTACTACATATTTTCAGCCAATTCTTCTGCTTAATTTCCCTTAGACTTACAATCTTACTTGTATGCCTCAACTTCATCTTAAAGTTTTCCGAGTGTGATCGCTCTCAACTTACTTAGTCCGATTCACAAAAAAAAACCATGATAAAATTTAGTACAGAGAAAATGTTATAATTTAAGTAAATTCTAGAATTAATGTAAATTTTCTATAATCTCTAAGAGTAAAACCTTTCCGCATCAACTCTTTCTTGCAGGAGCATAATCAATTCTTCGATTTCTTTTTTTCTTTGAATAAAAAACTCTCTTTAAACATCAAAGTCTTTATAGAACATGTAGAGTGCCGAGTCCTTGAAGGAATTCTATTGAAATGGTAAATTATTCATATTTTTCAATTTTATAACAATATTTTTTTTCTCTTTATAACTTATATTGGTTTATCAATTTCACATGTTCAAATCTTGTATATATAAAATTATGAATGTAAAAATTAACAAATAAATTCTTATAAGTAGATTATGTTTATCATTATTTTTAGTTGTTATCTTATATTATGTTTTGACTAACATTTTTGGTTCTCGTCCTCATAAATGGTGGTGTGAAGACGTCCCTCTATAAGATTTACTAGCCAAGAATATTATCAAATTAATTGTAGGTATTGCTGTTCATTGTATTCTAATGATCTATATCTTTTCCAAAGAAGTCTTTCCTAGTCATCTCTTCATGGTCACTCATATTAGTTATTATAATAAATTAAAAAATGGTTGTAATACGGAATAAATTAATACATTGATCACTCAATAGATCATTGAGATCGAGTGACAATCTTTCAAAGTTATCTGTAGTCATGCCAATTAAGCCATTATTATATTTATTATTCATACTCTCCCTATATTAAATCTTTGGAGACCCATACTCAAATTTTTAAGTGTACTTCCTACCATTTTTATCATCATCCTCAAATTTCATATTGTTGTATGTGTTTTGGTTTTCAAAGATTTCTTCCTATATAGAGTTTTCAGTCTACTTCCATTATTCATTCACTTACAATTAATAATTTTAATAGTTAATTGTATAAATTAGTAATACCATATAATTATAGTCGTTGGATTAGTTAAAGTTATGATTGAATTGTTGGCGAGCTTATTTAGAATTTATGGTATTTTATTTTGATGGATTTATAGATGGTAATTTATCATCGTTTTAACTTTTGTGATTAGAATATTTCAAAAGGTATTATCATTTTAATTCCTAAATTACATAACTGATTAAAAAATAAAACTCCCTCTATATTTCTACTGATTCTAGTTTGTAGAAGTATGACTATTACTATTATTGTTATTTATAACTTTACTGGTAGTCTCAATTTAAATGCTGGCTTTAGTTGTAGTGACAATGGTGGGTTGATATTATTGCTGCTGAATATTTTATTAACTTTTTCCTTCATCTTTGGAATGTCTATTGTTTTTTATGTTTTAGAGATATTTAGAAGATTCATGTTGATTAACCAACATCTTGGAATGCTATTAAGAATTATTCTAATTCCAACCTTAGAGATCATCGCTCTGAATCATTCAAAATATTAATAAAAATAAAGGAGAAATATCAAATTAATTTGAATGACCTAATTAATAATTAATAGTGAATATCTCTTGATTTGTTAATATGGACGTCTTTCATTATTTAATGAAAATTCTTGTTTTTGTATTTATTTTTATGCTCTATTGAACTATCAATGATACTTCCGACGTTACTGTAATTATTTACATTATAGTAATATAATACATGAGATTTTTATAGTAATTCTAAATCAATTTGATTTATTATATATTAGATTTATTATTCTCTCTCTAGCTTGATAAAGATTTCATAGCATCTTATTTCCTCTCAACAGAAAAATTAACGTCAATATCTCTCAAGTTAATTTTGCTTTACTTATTAGAATGCATAGGAGGTTTGTCAATAGTTTGTATTTATGGTAGTGTTGTATTAGAAGCGTACACATTCTCTGAATTCTCATTTTAGATTCTCCGTATTTGTTTAACGTTTTATTACTATGAAGGTAATTTGATATTTTAAGAAGAATTTCTAATGGGTTCATTTCTGTATTTCAAGGGTTTAGGGATTAATTTCATGTTTTCCTTTGGCAGAATGGAGTTCTTATAATCTTAGATGTTATTTATGACTTCTTGCTTAGTATCTATTTTTGGCAATTTAAGTTCTTGAGATTTGTAGATTGAAAGTGAATCCCTTTTATTTTGAAGTCTGGGTTCGAGGTCGTAAGCTTTTAATTTTACATATTGAGCTGTTTGAATTTAACTTGAGTTTTAAATTGAATTTTTATTGTTTGAGCGATGTGACTTGTATCGAGAGCCATTTTATTGATACTTGCTTGCTGCATCACCTTGACTTGATTGGTAATTTTTTTAAAAATAATCTAATTAAACAATAATTATCGTCGTTGATACTTGTCTAACGACTGTAAGTTTTCTAGATCCTTTAAGGTATAATCTTGCTAATCTTTATTTTTTCATCTTCACTAAATTCATTATGATTTCCAGTGGACTAGCTCTAAATAATACCCATTATGTCCTTCGCTTTAAAAATTTTATTCCCTTTTATTGCCGGATTCTTTTATTACCTTAGAAACTCGTTACTTCCAATTGAGGTCTATTCCGTTTAGTTCAAATTATTCAAACCTTTCGGTGATTGCTAGATTGATATGTTTTGCTTTTTAAGAGCATATATTTTTGAAGGGCTTATCTATTTAAGATTATTCTAATTTATTCTAACATCTGAGTTGTTTCTTTCCCCTTTAATATCATTTTACTATGATCTCTAGGCCAATTATAGAAGTTACTCAAGTTATTAAGTTCCAAAATTTGTGTTGATAAAATGTTTGCATTTTCTAGGAAAATTCAAAGAGTCTGGCAAATCTTGGCTATTCTAGTCTAATTCAAGCCTATCAATATTTTGATCATAGTCAGGAATCCTTTTTCGAGCTAAGAATATTTTTCTTATCTTAAAAAGTCCGTGAATCTCAAGCTTTGACATTTACTTAAAGGCAAAATTATTAAAGAATCTTTCTGATAGCTCCCCAATATTTATGCACAAATTTTACCATGCTTAGTTCTAACTATCTATTTTAGGAAATTTCACATGAAGTGGAGTGACTTGAAGTTCTGGTTTATGTATGGAGCTACTTATCAATCTTCTAGTATTCTATAATATTTTTGAGTTAATATTATTCTTACCTATTGATGATCTTTGACTGATATTTCAAGCTTATAAAATCTACCTTCTTGTGGCAATTAAATTTACAAAATCAGATATCCTTTTGAATCGAAGCTGTTTTAAGATCCACTTTTTGAATTCTTCGAAAATTTAGATAAATCTAAAGTAAATGTATTTGAGGCAGCTTGACTGTTCAAGACATTAGAACCTACGATTGAATCATATTCTTTTCTTAAATTCCCTTAAGTTTAACTTATCTCGTTCAAACTTTTACCTAAAATTAATTTTATAAGAAAGAATAAGATGTACTTTAACAATCCCATATTTCTACTAAGGAATCGGTGTTGTATGCTAACATTTTTAATAATATTGTTTAAAAAAAGTTAAAAGTTATATTTAATGTAAAAAAGAATAAAAGAAAACAAATTATAGTACCTCTATCAATCCAGGATCATTGATTTCAAAGTGAATAACTAATTTTCCTATTTTTAATGACAAATTAATTGAGTATGTGACAAGTTTTTTTGTGAATTTATTAAACCTATTAAATTATAATTTTAATTGAATTTTGATTGTTTTCTTTCAATATTTTAAGACTATTATATTTTTTAAAAAAATCTAATATTTATATCAATTCGTGTTAATATAACTAATGTAAATAGAATTATTGTAAAAAAAAGAAAGATAGATAATTTTAATATAAATACATTTATTGAGAATTATTAAGATAGATAATTACTTTTTTAGTAAATAAATTGATATAAATATTTTTAGCGGAAGAAAATGGAAGAGAATCATAAAATGATTTAAGACCTCAAAATATAGCTTGAATAGACTTTAACAAGCCATATAGACTAGAGATTACTAGATTTCACTTATAAATATGATAAAATTATATCGAAACTCTAAAAATAAGTTGAAAAACTGAGTTAGCCAAGATATATGTGGGATCTCTAGAGAAATCAAAGAGACTCAGTTAACCCAGAGGATGTTAAGCTAAAAGGTGCAAATTAGAAAATATATTGATTATATGCATATATATATATTATGAGTGCAAATTTGAAGAAAGAGAGACAGGAAAATGTTGACAAAAATCTTAAGTAAAATACTATCGAATTGAAGTTGAAGGATATTAGAAGATCAAGGGATGATCAATCTTTACTGAGAAATAAGGTAGAAGAGAGGAGGAAGAACTTTATAGAAGCGGATATCAAGCTTGAAGATTTGCAAAATGACAACAGACAAGTGCATATTTTTATCATTAAATTTTACTATTTAGTTATTTAAAGTGCAAAAGAAATCAACTATTGTAAAACAAAAAAAGGGACCAACAAAAGACTTAAACTAAGATTTAGATGAAGTCATGAATTTTATGACAAAATCTCAATCAGTAAGTGAGCCAGGACCTATTTGTCTTAAGTTTCAAAAAAGATCTCAAAAGTTTGAAGATAAATTGAATTAAAGTCAACTAGCAACTGATAAAATGAAAAGTCCCAAGAGCAATAATTAATCGCCAAAGCGGATTCATTCTACTTTAGCTCTGTAAAAGAAAGATAAGTGGGGGTTTTTATAATTGAAAAATTCAATATAAATTTAAACATTATTTTTTAACATGATAAATGCTAACTTTTACTGAAGTTCATGTGAAAATTCAAATACTTTAAGAGAATTTTTAATTTCAGTTCCAAATTTTATAAAAGTGTAAAATATTAGCATATTTTATTGTGATATTAAAATCCATTTTAAAAGATTTTTCCTAAGAGATCAATTTAGTAAAAAATGGAAAAGAATTATAAAATATTAAGATAAATGAAGAAGGATTTAATTCTGATCCAATTGAAGAATCATTGAGTTTAAGAATGAAAATTGGAGGAGAGATAACTTCAGTATTGAAAATATAAATAATTTTTAACATTCTAATTTAAAATTATTAATGACAATAGTAAAATATAAAAATCTTGAATAATTTATAAAATATCAAAAATATATCTAATCATCCAGTAAGAATATAAAAACTAAATTATTTAAAATTATCTAACAATTATCCCATATTTATAATTATGGCAAAATCTGAGTATCTATTATAATTTTAATTTGTACATATTGATTCATCAAAATAAATCCAATAAAAGAATATTAGAAGACTAGATTCTTAAATAGTTAACCAATCCTACTAAATAAATTAAATAGACGTCATTCCCAAAACAATAAACAATAATTTTAGATGAAATGGATGAAGAAGAACTTAACAACAAAAGATTGTCTAGTATTTCTAGCTTATCACAGGCTAATCGAAGAAAAATGTCCTCAGCAGCCAGAACCTCTGAAAACACTAAAAACGTTGAAATCGATAAGAAATAGAGAAAACTAAAGGTAGATACTCAAATATTTCACGTTTAAGTCATATAAATTATTATACTCAGATGCTTCCCCCAAAATAGAAATCTAAAATTAAAGAGTAAAGCAACTAAAACAACAAGTTAGAGGGAAATAAAGAAAAGGAAGACTTAATTGATGATCCAATTGCTTAATCATTATAAAACAGATTACTACATGGAAGTATAGAGCATGTTTTAACTGAGACAGAAGTCAAAAAAATGGGGGGGGGGTCTAAGTCGGTACCACTCAATTTTTGAAATCCTAAGTCGGTACCATATGAAAATTATTTTTTTACCCCAAAATCCTAAGTCGGTACCAAATATAAAAAAATTCTTTTATTTACATTCAATAAAATTTAATGTAATTAATAATTTATCTAATATTTCTTCTTTCATTTTGACATGTCTTCTCCAAAGAGCCTTTAATTAAAAAGTCATGCAAATTTTCATCTCTTATCGTTTTATAAATATTTTTAATAAATGATTTATCTCTCAACTCTGCAACTATTTATTTATTGTTAAATTAAGACTACATTCAAAACCCCAAAACCCCTTAGTGAGGTTTATAAGTGCTTTGATTTGTAGGGTATCGTTGGGGTCTTATTGGGGTTAGTAGAGAAAACGCAGGTTTTATGTGAATTTAATGAATATTTAATGAGTATTAGTGTACTTAATTCAAACAAATTTTTATCTGCTTATCTTTGTGGTATCTCTTGAATTTAGCTCTCTTTAATGTTTCAAGTATATCTTCTAATGATGATCTTGGATATGCTGGAGCTCTTACTTTGATCATCTCAACCATTTTCTTAATCTAAGTGCATACATCTTCCTGCTTTATATGTTTAACAGCCATGCTTATTGATTACTTTTCTTGCTTTGTTCCGAAGTAAGACATACTTTCCATATCGCACTCTAAAATAATTGCTCCTACCGCCCAGACATCCCACTAAACAGAGCCATTAGTCCACTTCTCTCTTATTGGGAAGTACCCAGGTGTGCCTAGCACTTTAGCTAAAGTCACTATTTCTTACCTTATTGCTCTATTGAAATCAATGACTACTATTTCTAAAGGACAGAGATTTAGCATTACATTTTCTGGCTTCAAATCTCTATGAACATACCCTAGATCATGCAGCTCTATCACACCCTTGGTCATTTCCGTGAGTATCTCATTCAAGTCATCTGGGTATCTATTATGGTAGAGATAATCTCTTAGAGTCATTTCAAATTTCTTAAGTCGTAGTGCAATAAAACCATGTCCAAGAATAACTCCATCGAGTTTAAGCAAGTTCTTGCATTACCTTTTATGAGCCTCTCTTAGTATTATGTATTCATTGGCAAACTCATTTTGATACTGCTCGTTCCTAATAAGATATTTGAAAGGATATACTTTATAAGCATACTCATCAACTACTATGAGTTTTGCCTTGTTAGGCACATCAATATGTAAATAGTTGTCAATGCAAAAACTGAGATCTACTGCATTTAATGCAGGTATATACATATCTCTCTCTTACAAGCATGCTATATATAATTCATTAGCTGGTTGGTTCATTGACTCAAAACGTTTCTGCTTCTTAAGTCTCTCTTCCTGCTCTCTTTAAGACTCTATAGTATTGGACTTTCTCTTGGCTGGTATAAGTATTTATGTTTCTTTATCTTGCATTAAAACTCACTTAAATGATGTTTTTGCATGTGTCTTTTAACTTTAGCTGAGTGAGTGTAAGACTTCATGCAAGTCGTGCACTAATACCTGCCATCGACCTTTTCGTGCTTAAAATATATCTTAGCTCTCCCAGAGTGCATCTCTTTGATGTGCCTCTTCAAGCTCGAATCAGTTGAGAAGAAATTTTAGCATTCATCACATTAGAATTCTTTAATCTTTTCTAGTGGGAGATGTTCTTTTAACTCCTCAACATCTTCGATTAGCGTTTAAATACTTATCTCTGCTCTCTGCTTCCTGATATTTATTTCTAGAACAAACACCTCTGATTCAAACTCAAGAGCTTTAAGCTCTGGCTCCTTTTCAATGTATATGATCTCTGGCTTCTTAGTTTATCCAAAGTTTAGCTAAGATTACCACTGCCAAGAGAGACTGCTTTGCGATTTAAGTTAGCCGCCATGTTTAAATTCAAATTTAAATTTCTATTATAAAGCTCTAATAACCTCTCTAGTTATAGTAACTTTGTATAGGAGTTGGTACTGCAACAACAATGGGTGATTCTTAGGCGTTAGACATCATATTTATACTAAGTTTATAACTATAAATTTTCTAAATTCATGCTTAATATTTTTAATTTTGGTACCAACTTAGAAAAAATTCAGGTTGGTACTGGTACCAATTAGGTTTTGAACCATATTGGAACTTTTCCATTAAAACCTCATTAGTTTAAAACTAGGTACTAATTAAGTTTTGGTACTATTAAATTGGTACCAATTAAAATTAAACGAATTTAGTACCAGTACTAATTAAATTTAAACAAATTTAGTACTAATTTAATGGAACTAAATTGATAAAAATGGAGCTCAATCTCTGCAGTTTGTTACAGCTTCTGCAAACTTTCTCCACGTATCTTTGCAGGGTTGACCTCCTATAAGATGCCCATATTTAATAGTAAGATTTTAAACAAAAGGATCCAGAAGTCTATAAGTTATAATTTGAAATTCATTAATAGGGAGAGGAACAAAGATGGAATCACTCAATGATCAAATGAAAAGAGTCGAGGCTCAAGAAATGATATCAAGATTCAGAAGTAAGGAAGATCTCTATCGATACCTAACTTTACATGGTAAGATAACTTGATGATTATTAACATATTATACAGTTGGTTTATTCCTTCCCACGATGGAAGGTACCAAAATTTCATTCTTGAAAGCAATACTTTGTGAGGAGAAGAAAGCTTTTAAAAATAAAGAGATTAAACTAATCGAAATTCCCAACTACCCTGAGATTTCAGTCACTAATCTTTATGAGGATGCCATGTAAGATGAGGAAGTGGTAGTTTACCTTCCTACCAAGAAACAACTCTCTAATAAACTCCCAGAGAGGAACTTCTTCTTTGGTGTTCTTGGTACAATAAAAGAGGATTATCTCAGAGAAATTATTGAAGAAGCACATAAGAAACGATATTCTATTTCTCCTGAAGACTAGAAGAAGCAAGGCATTCTAATAAGCTCAGCTTGGCTAGAGGAACTTAAGAAGCATCCTTATCTTTCAAGTAAGCTTTGACATATAACTTTGTAGGAAAATCAGGCACTGGTATATATCTTATGAAAGAGCATGCTAAGGTTCATAGAGAGAGAAAGTCACAAAAAATTCATGAAGTGAGCAAGAGACTTTATAAAGATGTTTAAAAGCCAGATGAAATGAACATAGATGCAGGAGCTGGCACAAAGAGAAGAAATATGGGCCCAAGCAAGCCATAAGAAGAGGAGAAGAAAGAGAAGCCAAACCCATTTATGGGCCAGTTTAATATGTGAATATATTCATTCGTTTAAATCTAAAACTTATTTATAAACATTCATTCTTCCCTTTCTCGCACAAATTGTTGTCTTATCTACGCTCACTCTCTTACAGCTGCTTTGAATCAAGTCTACTGTATCGATGGGCAAGTCATGCATAAGATGATACAGCAGAAGCTTCTTGTAGTGAGTCTTTATTTAACTCCAGTAGAATTCTATTCCATTAAATTAAGGGCTGTAAGGAACGTTGTATACAGGAGTTATGTTTAACTCTTCATAAGCTTTCTTAGACTCCTTAGTCTTATGAACTGATAGGTTATCAACAAACAGGATGATCTCTTGGTTGCTATACTTCTCTCTGAGCTTATGTAGGAACTCTATATACTACTCTCGCTTAATAGAGCGAGGGTGAATCACATAACTCTCTAAGCCTGAATCTTCACTTATACCAGCTAAAATTGCATGAGTGACTACCTTTACTTTTTAGTCATAAACTTCTATGTTATCATACTTCTTGTACCTTGACTTATTAATAAAAGTGTTGAACGTAAACACAGCTTCATCTGCATGTATGAACTTGATGTTATTATCAATAGCTCTCTGCATTTAATCATATATATAGTTTAAATTATTGCTATAAAATGGCACTGTAAAATCAATCACTCTCTTAACTCTGTTGACAGTCTTGAAAGTAATACCATTTCGTCTATAAATATTGGCTATAGTCTAAGGAGAGATACGCATGTCTGGTAACTTGCGATGAAACATGACAGCTCGTTAGTCAAGAGGAAAGTGAGCCCAATACTTTAATGTCTTAGAGTCACAGAGATAGTCAATATGGACCTGTGAGAACTTTTATTTTCTTGCAGGATGTTTTCAAGAGCCTGAGTTATAATGTTAAACAGCTAACAAGCAATAATACCTAACGGTTGGGGCACTCTTGTGTAGGAGTCTTGCTATGGCTGTATAATTCAACACTGGTTTGACTTAGTCTATATTAAAACTTGTACCATACCGAAGCTTAAGCAGTAAATCTAAATATTACTCATCATAAATAGACCCTAGATTTCGCTAATTTCTATTTCTCATTTTGAAAATTGGCCTAATTTCTCTACTAACCCCAATAAGACCCCAACTATACCCTACAAATCAAAGCACTTATAAACCTCACTAAGGGGTTTTGGGGTTTTGATTATAAAGGAATTTTCCATGAGAAAATAACCTTTCGTCCACTTCAATATCTCCATTAAGAATTTATTCTTCATTTTAAATGTGAAAAATTTCTATTTGTTTTGCTATTTATTGTATTACATCCTAGTTTAAATTATTCTTAGTAAAAGCTGAACTATATCCAATTGCAAAGTAGTGAAATACAAATAAATACCAAATTAAACTTGGCTGTTTTTAACGCTTGTCAAATAAAAACATATACTGAATTAATTTTTTTCCTCCTGCAAGATCTTTAGCATTGGTATAAAAGTTCGTCAGGTGTGTCGTTTCTTGATAATAGTTTCATATCCAGTCAATATTCACTGCATTACACACTTCTTTTAAGAATCCCAATATTTTAAAGTGCTTTAATAACATTTTTTATATCCTTATTAAATTGTAAAAAATCAATAATTTGATCAGCGGAATTTACAATATCTTGATGTCTTTTATTTAGTTAAATTAAAATTCTTTATTTAATCAAATTAAAAAATGTTCTTAATATAAAAATTAATTTAATTTAAAATTAAAAATAAATATTAGTTTATTGAATGTGGAGAAAAAAAAATTTTTCTTCTGGTACCGACTTAGGATTTTGGGGTAAAAAAATAATTTTCATATGGTACCGACTTAGGATTTCAAAAATTGAGTGGTACCGACTTAGAACCCCCAAAAAAATTAATAAAATCAAGAAAAATCAAGTTCAATAGTAGTAAAACACTGAAATTTCTAAAAATGGTAGTAAAATTCAAACGCATATTGATATAATGAAATAAAGGGTTAGTTTGTTCATAGGATTTAATCAATTATTTCATTGGGTTTTGTATCTTAATCTAATAATTAATAGGAATACATTTGGGAAATAATTAAATATATTAAATTAATAAACATTTATAATCCATGGCAGTTTAACTTTTGGAAACCTCGACATAATGGTACTTATTTGATAGAGAATTAAGAATTAACTGGACTTTATTATTGACGGTACTCCTCTATCGCATTCCTGGAGCGAGATAACTCGACTATAACTTTGGGTGATTTGTTTAGTTGATCTTAATGCCAAAATTAAAGTCGTGTTATCTCGCTTCAAGGATGCGATAGAGGGGTACAGACAATCGTAAAGTCCAGCTAATTTTTTATTCTCTATCAAACAAGTACCATAATGTCGAGGTTTCCAGAAATTTAAATGACACTAATTTAATTTTAATGATTTTAATTAATTTAATTATTTCCAAAATCAAATGTATTCCAACAATAATAGAAATAGAATAATATCGATAATTTATAATTTCCAATCGTTTTTCCTCTTTATTACCAATACATTAATATCCTCTCATTATCAATGTTAATTATAGATTAATGGGTATTCATTTCATTATCGACATATTAATAACCTTTCAATTTTTAAATCAAATTTAAAATAATTGCTTTATTATAAAAATCGCATATTCAATCTCATTTTTTATTAATTGATAATAGAAATAAGAAAATTCAAGGAACACTTTGAATTTCAAGCAGAAAAGCATAAATCATGACGATAACAGAAAAAGTCAAACTATAGCTAATTAAATGTAGAATTTCATATTTTATATATTTCCTTTTTTATTGTAACACGAAGTTGACTATCCCTAATCCTACAGGCATATTTGAGCAATTTAAACTAGATGATTCTCCAAGATCTCAAAAAGACAACGAATATGAATCTGTGCATTTGCCCTTGTAGTAATAAAAAAGAGTGATTTTGAATTACAATGAGAAGCCTAAGATATAGAATCCAACTAAGGCTAGGAAAAATAAGGCTTAAAAATCAAAGGTAATACTAAATGAAAAAGGTGTACATGATAGTTTTGAAGAGACTGTGATTGTCTCTAGCAATAATCTAGTTGAGAAGAGTATCTCAATGAAAGATCAAATAATTGAATCAAATTAGAATTTTCAATTTAAATAATAAAACAGTAAAGTTTTTAAAAATCTCTTATATTATTGATTAATTCTTTAAAATTTCAGCAACTCATTAAAACTAAAGGAAGAATTAAAATTAAACATCAAATCTAAGTCGGAGAAAAAATAGCATAGAAAAACTATCTCAAAAAGAAGTGTTAATTAACTAATCTAAGAGATAGATGAAGAAGAGATTTTAATTGTAACAAAAACAGCCTCTCGAAATAACAGATTAGATACCTAGTATAACACTTAGAAAACGCCAAACAAAATAGATATTGAGTTGGATTAAGCAAACTCACCTCCTGTTCATGATTTTATTATCAAATTTGTTATTAAAACATCATTTTAATGACTTGGTTTCTATTGAAATACCTCTAAATCAGTAAAATTCTACCTACACCCCAATCACGAAACAACCCTTTATAATCCGTAATGCCACTCAAAAAGCAAGGTAGCTCATTTAGTTGGACGACAGTCTTGAAGAATCTCCAAGTAAAATTCCATTTGACTAGCACCAAGAATTAATCCACAAATTCAATACCTAGAAGATCTTAGACATTGAAAATTCCTCCATTAAAAATCGCATTGTGGAATTAAGGAAAGAGAGCAGTGGTAATTTCTCAGATTTCAACGACAGCGCAGATTTGCACATTCAAGTAACCACCATCAAATAGAAAATAGTTGAGCCATTGTATATGAAAGAAGACGAAACTGAAAATATCATGCTTACCACTATGTCAGGAGCGAATAGAAAGGACTCTCTAAGCAGTGTCAATTATGAATATCAAGCTGATTACAGTGTAATTAATAATATTTAAGAATTGGATTTTATATCAATAAATGCTTAATCTATATAAATATATGTTTATTATAAATAATTTTTAAGCAATAGTCAACTTAACAATAGTGGAATATAATGAAAATACTAATAATTAAAGAACTAATTCTATAAAAAAATTAAATTTTATGTGATATAGACATAAATTGCGAAATTATAAATAATTACAGGAATTCTGATTTTTAGAAATCATGTTTAATTAAATTAAGCGTTAGAAATTCTCTGATAATGTCAGTAAAAGTGAAATAAAATTTCAGATAGCGTCATAAATTAACTTAAAATCGTGCATTTTTCAATCTCAAGCCTCAAAATCTATCTAAATTATTATCATCTCTTTTATTTATATATTATCAGTCATTAACAGCTTTGAAAATTTCAGTCTTGAATTTCTTCTATATGAATTTCATTTTTGTATATTTTATTTGTATTTGCTATATATAGAAGATTATTGATTTAGTCCTTCTTCTATTAATATGTAAGTTTATATTTCTGTCATTCGCTGGCTGTCAACATGTTTTCAATCAACAAATATAATTTTAACTTACAGTACACTAAAATCCCTCCATTATTTTTGTTGAATAGAGTGAGTTAGCTTTATAGGAGCTATCATTGAACCATGAAAAGAGACTACTTTGCCCTCTGAATCTACCAAGAACTTAGAGAAATTCCAAGGGATTTATTTGACTTTGCCACTGCCAGTAGAAGGACATAGTTCTTTGCATGTTGATCTGCAAAACTTAAATACTTCATTTGTGTTTTAACCATTGACTTCAGATTTCTCAAACAGTAAAAACTCTCCCTCGTAGAAATTTCTTACAAGGGATTTGATTTGCTTGCTGTCACCAGGCTCAGTTGAGAAAAATTCATTGGAGGGGAAAGCGAGGATCTCGAAACCCTGATCTTTGTATTGATTGTGCATTTTGACTAGCTGTGTATAGTAGTCATCTGTGAAACCTCATTTTGAAGAAACGTTTATCACCATTAGACATTCAATAAAAAACAAAAGTACCATTAATTATAAATCAAGAAATTTTATGAAATTTTAAAATAACTCTATTTTTTGTCTTTAACTAGATCTCCGAGTCTCTAAATTTGATTTCCATCGATATCAGTTGTGGGAACATCAAATTAGGAACACAAATTTTATATAATTTATTTTAAAAAAATTAAAATAACTTAATTGATGTTCTCAATGATAAATTATAAAATCATAAATTTAAAAAGATTTATAAAATAAAAGGTTGTGGTTTAATTAATTATATATGAAGAGGAAAAAAATATTTAAGGCAAATTTATAAAATTCCGGAACAACACCCTCAAAATATTGACTCATAATTCGTCGTTATACCTTCATCAAAGCCTGTTTTATGAAGGACTTTGGACACTGTACAGCCCATAAATTATTAATTAAATTAAACTTTATTATCTCATTTTCAATTAACTAAATTCTTAATTTTAGAATCACAGTAAAAAAATTGCTTCATTAAGTAAATTGAATAAATTAATCAATTAAACATAAATTATGTCATTTGAATATATTCAGAGATTCATTTATTAATGAAAAACTTTTGCAAATATTGAAAATATAACATAAAAGAATAAGCATCTTTTTTTTACTTATCCTCCATCACTAAATATTTTCAATATTTATCCAAGCTCATCATTATTTTTATCTTACTTTTCTATGTGAATCTTATTTTTATCATGCTTCAAACAATCTGATTAATATATAATAATTATTGCTCTTTATTAAGGAATAATTATCATTCTTGAAGCAATCTTTCAATATCGTCTCTCATTTCGAAGATGCTGGTTCTTGGATCCTAAAATTTTACTACTTTTCCTTATTTATTTACTAGAAACTTGGAGAAATTCCAGGGCACTTCTTTAACTCCTTTTTTATTTTTCTTATTTAGCTATGGTTTATGAAAATTAATCATAAATTAAAATAATTAAGCCCATTTCTAAATTAGAGATAAAAACTAATCATAAAAATTAGTGTAAATATTGCTGAGTTCAAATATATTGTGGAAAATAAAAAAGATTAATAATTAAGAACAAAGTTTTTTAATTAATAAATAACCAATTTAAAATTATTTTTATTGAATTTTAATTAAATAAATTGATAAATTAATGTCTGTAGATTTTTTAATTGAATACTAATTAGACTTTGAATTAATACTTTATAATTGTAATAAGCTTACAATCTATGATAAAAATACTTTTCCTCTTATTTTTTTTCATTTAAATTTTATGACAATAAATATTTATGGCATATTGTACCTGAGAAACTTGAAAACTTCATGAGCATTAGGTCCATTGACATCGCATTTTTCAAAAAGTGGAAATTATACTCCAAAGCGCTTAATGACATACTCCTTTATTTCTTAATTGCTCCTAGGTTCTTATCTCATAAACTAATTGCAAGGGAATGCCAATATTTCAAAACCTTTGTCACTATACTCATCATGAAGTTGTAAAACCCCATTTTTAAATTAAAAAGCTAGGATTTGAGTTAAGCACAACTAAATTAATAATTAAATATTATTGGAGAATAATATTAATCTTTTGGGGTAATTATTAAAACTATTGACTCAATAAATTTTCCTTATAAAATAATCCAATCAAGGTGTGTAAAATTGATTTTACCCAATAATAATTAATTCTTGATCTAATTTTCCTTGAATCCAATCTTCACTTCTCATTTTGGTTTATGGGGTTTACCAGCTGACTATAGAGCATTCGAGTTTATTATCACTTAGATGCTACATTTACAACCAAGATTCAGTTATTAATTTTTAATTAATTAGAAATAGTTGAGGGTAATTATAAATTGTACTTTTTAATGATTTCTAAATCATATTTTAATAAGTTACATATTAAAATTATTTAAGATGCAACTTTTATATTCTAAAATATTCCCAAGTTTTTGAATCTGATTCCCGTTTATATCAACAGCAGGTATATCAAAGAGAGATTTGAAAGGAGTTGATAGTTCTTAATCACGGCCTTTCTTATAGCAAAGTGTGGCAACTAGGCCTCCCATTTTAATATTAGAAAGCTAAAATCTAATTAAGTAAATAAAATATTAATATTTGAAAAAAAAATGGTCAAAATATTTAATTTTATTTTAATATTCTTTAATTTTTTTAAATCTAAAGCATAATTAAATATGTGGTAAGACAAAATTCATATAAATTATATAAATAATTATAAATAAAATGATTAGATTGAAAATAATTAAAATTATAAAAAGAGAATTAAAAATAACTATTTTATTAATTCCAACTTTATTTATAATTATATACTACGAACTAATGTATAATAAAATAATTTATAATATTCAGTAAATTATTTTAAATTTTCTGAATAAATAAATAATTAATTTTAAATGCATTATATATATTTATAAAAGAATAAATACAATACTTTATAATAAGAGTGTTTTAAAGAATTATATAAATTATATTTTATTTTATCTTCAGTTATGGCATAATGTTTTGAAAATAAAAACAAAATCAAGTTTTAATTCGTAAATTAAATATTCTTATCATGTTTAGATTTAATTATATTAATCATTAAAATAAAATGATTTAAATAAATTGATAGCTTTAATAAAATGATTAAGAAATTTTATTTCTAAAAATTGAATTTAGGTTATAAACATAAAATATTATTTGTTTCATTTATACCTAACTTTATCTTAGCAAATGTCATTTTCAGAAAGTCTGGTTTTTATTATATTATATTATATATTTGTTGAATGTAAACATAAAAATATTTCCTAATCTCATATAAATATCAAATTTTATTAATTAATTTAATTTACGGTGTTATTGTCCCTTCATAAAGTTACTAATCTTTAATATCCTATTTATTTTATAATAATAATTTCATCCTGAATTAATTTTAACTCAAAAATATTGATTCTGAGTATATATTACAATAAAAATATGATTAAAACCACAAGAAATATACCAATATCATTTAAAAAATATTTCTTAAAATATGGGAATGCAAGAAAATATGGTGATAACAGAAAACTAAATCATACGGTGTATTATAAAATTCAATGAAGAATTTAAAGTAATTATCTTATGATATTTGGGTTCAAGTACCAAAACAATATAGACATGTATACATTCAATTATTAGTTAGTAATGATCAATTTAAAATATAAAAAATAAAAAAGTAGGATATCAAAGATATCTATTAAAATCTACTAAAATGTTAAAAACTTTTGATCGCTAAATTACTTTCTTAGTAAATAAATAAGATATTAGATAAAATATGCATAATATGAATCTGATATTTAAAATATTTTGCATAAATTGGAGACACTCAAGGGACTTTGGTATTAACTTTGACTTGAACTTTTTATCTATTAATTCAACGCTAAATTAAATTGTCAAAAAATTTTCTTTAATTAAGATGGAAAATTTAAAGGGTAAATATCGAGTTTGAGTTATTTCTATTTTTTTACCCAAGAAACGATTGATTTATACTCCCTAGAGGAGTCAATCATTATATGCTTGCGTAATAATATCTTAAAGCACTAAAATCATGATCGATAGTCAAAGATTACGAGACTGAATTAATTGATATTCCTCTAATTATTAATCATTCAATTATCTCTTAATAAAAATTTTAATTTTAAATGAATACTGAAGTCATTTTAAATTAAAACATTTTTCTTCAAAAAATTAAAAATTACAGACTTTTATATTAAATAAATCTTGCCGTTACCATTAAATTCAATTGAACCACAAATATAACTAACCAATTTTTAGTAATATTTTTGACTTTGTCAACTTCTAGAATCATACTCCAAGAAGCTTCCTGAGTCTCTGCTCTAACTTGAATGGATCGTCCTTCTCGTTAAGCAGAACATCTGTGGGGTGCCCATTGCGATCAACTAAGAATTTAGCGAAATTTCCTGGGATCTCTTTAATATTAAAATTAGACAGATCGTTGTCCCTGTTATGAATGTGCTCCACTAATTGGGGCGTTTTAGATCTCAAAAACTTGAAAACTTCATGAGTCTCTTATCCATTGACTTTGCATTTTGAGAACATAGGGAAGGCTACATTATACTTCTCAATGACATAAACCTGCATATATGAAGGATTTTAACAAAAAGATTTTATTAAAGTTTGTTGCTTAATTTCATGATCATTCCATGGTTCTTCCTTGTTGAACTAGTTGCAAGGAAAAGCAAGAATTTCAAAGCCTTGAGCCTCGTAGGTGTCGTAAAGTTACACCAAAGACGCGTAGTTTGTTGCAGCAAATTTCGATTGACTCGCAACATTCACTACCATTGTACATTTCTTTCCGAAGAGTAAATCTCCCAGCTTGTTAATCACTTGACCATCGATGTCTAACATAAGTTTTTTATGATTAAAATCAAAATAAATCTATCAATTTATATAATTTAAGAAAGTTTATGAAATAAAAATGTCGACTGCACCAATATCAAACAAAGAATCATAGGTTGTTGCCATTCTCGCTCGCACACTTAGTTTCTAAAATTACTTTTATAATTTCAAAAGATTGCTAATTTATATATAAATGCATCAAGATTCATTGATCTAAAAATATCAACAAAGTACTGGCTCATGAAAAGATTTATATTCAAAAAATAAAATTCAATGCGATGATAAACGAAAATTAAAACTCATTATTAAATCAATATGAATTTTTCTATAGTAAGTAAGTCCAACAGCGCTAAAATTTTTTTTTATAGGTTTCATTTGTATTTTTAAGAGTTTCTAATTGCTCTCTGCTATCGAAGTTTTCATCTAAAATCTCAGCTTTCTAGCCATCAAAATTAGATAATTTATCTTTTTATTCTTCTTGAGTTTTTGAGTCAGTACTAGCATGTTATTCAATTGAATTTTAAACCACAAATTAATTATCATTTGATTAGCTATCTTAGTGTTGATTTGATGTATCAACTTGTAATGCTTATTGTGCTTATTAGCTTTTCATTAGCATTTACGAAAGATTAAAAGGATTGTTTAACTTTTTCTAGACTTCTCTATGCTAATCCTTCACTTCTAGATAAATTTATCTGACAATTGGCCAGTAATAAGTATCTCTCACATATCTTGAACCTAGTTCAGCTATGGGAAAGAGAGATATTCCCACTACCAGTAATTTCTTCAGTGCTTAAGCATTCAAATATTAATTTATTAAAAAAATTCGTAGTTAAATTAGTAATGCACTATAAAATGAGAAAATATTCAATAAAAACTTAATGATTGTTAGTCTTTGCAGATAATCTCATCATGATCATTAAATAGGGTGAATAAATGACTATAGGAATTACTTCATAGAGTGCTTGAGCATTTTTCATTCTTTCAATTTGATCTCTTGTTAAATAAGGATGTTCATATAACTTCTAGAAAGTCACTTCTCTTCGCTTGGACAGAGTATATTTATCAATCAACTCATTATACAAATTTGACATTTTACCTTAAATTTATATTTACCTGTAATAATTAGCAATTTATATTTTTTGCTTAACATTAAAGCTAAATGTTAAAATCAGAGAAAGAGAGTATTTATTAAATTAATTGTGATGAATATAATTTATTGAGATGCGTGATGTCAATATTTAAACTTTTTCTGGATGTTTGGAGTCTTGGTAATCTTTGTAGAGCTACCTAAAAGCTCCTTTTCAGGAACGTTAAATAAGTCAACATTGCTTATATTCTTTTTAGGTCTTTTGTAACTCTTGATAATAGTGAAAATTGCGATAAAATTTACAATAGAATGAAAATATTATGATGTAATTTAAATTTCATTGATTGACAAGAATCTGCTTGCACTGTTCTAAGCTAGTCTTTAAGTTGAGTCTTCCAGGTGAGTCTTATCCACTTAAAAAGTGGATTGCTATTTAAAATAAGACCATAGTATAAAAGTTTATAGAATTAATGAAGAAAATGTAAAATATTACAGTATGCTCCAGGTTTTATTCTGTAATTTCTTCATTATTTATGCTTTAATCGTTAGGACTATGATTATTGCTGCTCGCTAATGAGGGAGTTATAAGTTCAATACCCAATTTTGAAAAATCAATACTCCCTTCAATATTTAACGGTTCTAATTGCATAATTATTTTAGGCTTATTTTATAAGCTCAAATTATTTAATTTAAATTTAATCTTTATTAGGAAGTTTTCCTGAAGATTTTCGCAATTCATCGTATATTTCAACGTTGCTGGACTTCGAAGCAATGCCTTTAATCAATTCAATGTTAGGAGCTGAAGTTTATCTTGAGGATTTCCTGTTTAGATAATATCCAAGTTTTTTCTTCAAAAACTTCTTCGTAAAACTGTGCGAATTATTATTCTCTAAGACTTTTAAGAATTTTATGTCCTTGCTCTTCAGAGCTGTTTCTTCAGCTTTTCCTTCGTAATTATTTTTATAAATTAAAAAAAACCAATATTAATATTAAATAATCAGAGCTTGAATCCAAAACATTTTATTTTTGATATTTCAAAGCGAGTCTCTCAAGAGGATTAAACATAAATTTCATCATTGTGTCTAGACTCCTAAGTTTCTTATAAAAGAATTATAAATTATTGTAAACCTATCGAAAATCATACTATTCAGTTAATTAATTATAATGATTGAGACAACATCTAGCTCCTGCTAAATTTTATCTTGAGCTATTGCAAATTTATAGCTCTTTTTTAGCTCACTCTTAAACTACTTTTTATTATATATTTTTTTGTTTCTTATTTTCCTTAGTTTATTCAGATTAAAGCAACTCATTATATAAACTAAATGTCTAGAAAAATTTTATAATATAGTTAAAAATATCAATTTTTAATTAGTATGTCAATTTTATTAGAAATATAAGAAATAGGATCAATAGTTTACCAAATATACTCAGATATTGAGAATGAAAATCTAGACCTTAAAACAATGTCATTGACAATAGTTTTTATAAAACTCTTGTCTAACTTTTAATTTTCCTTAGAATAGCCTGATTTATTTTATGGCTGGCTAATAGCTGAGATACGCCTTTTTTCCATATCTTAAATAGAAATAATACATTAATATCATTTCTTGTAATTATATTTATTTTTAATGAAATTTCTTCTTTTTCGATGGTGAATTTCTTTTTACCCTATTCTTATATAAAATTAGTAGCCTAAATTTTTTGATTTTTCTATACTTTGTGATGCTTAGACTTAACTTAGAATATTTCCTGAGAAATTTTAAGATATGCAATCTTTTATTGCAAAATTAAACTACTAATGAAATATAATCATGATGATACTATTTTTTAATTGATCAACCTTTTTAATTTAATTTCATATAATAAGCGTATATCCCGACAAGAGTTGAAAAAATTAAAAACAATGACGTTTTTAGACCCCCGAGCTCTCCCAATATTTAACCAAGAGAATAAATTTATCTCTCATAAATATCGTAATTCTTGTCCATTCTTATGAATGCCCTGATATAGTTTAAATTATCATAAGCGTTGTCGTCTACATTTAGGAGAGCTTTCTGGATTTAGAAAAATTCTTTGTCTTAGGATTAACCATATTAAATATAGTCATCCTGTTGTTTCAAAATTTTATTTAAATTAACTACAAATAAACATAATGTAAAAATCAATTAAAAGGCTTAATATTAATTTGTAGTTTTATAAGATTTCTTTAAATAAAAATGTTAGTTTATTTACTAGCGTCTCTTTCTATATCATAGTACAAAGAGTCATCTAAGTAATAATTAATCTCTTGCCCAAAACTCTTAAAATTATATTGATAGTATATTACTTAAGCTTATTTTAAATTGGGAAATTTACAATTAAAATGTAATGATCAATATAGTTTTATAGTTAAGATTATTTAAATTTGACTTTATTTAGCATTCATATTTTTCTTGGCTAAATCCTTATATGTGCTTTGGTATATTACGCTTTATAGGAATGAATATTTTAAATATTTATAATATGGCTTTTTATATACTGAATATAAAATCATTTCTCTAACACAAGATTTAAATTATAGTGAATTTATAATTCAAGAATTTTTTATTTTATATAAAAAAAAGAATCCTATAATGTCTAAGTTGTGAACAAATTAATTGCAAAAAATGTGATTATAATATTTATTTAATATCTTTAATTTCTCCCAATCAAAAGAAGCTTAGTAATATTAAGATATTTAATTATTATCTATAACTCTTGAAGTCAAAGTAAGAATTAACATAGAGGACCCAAAACCTCTGTAGAGTAAAGTAATTTTAAATTTCTTCTTTTGTTTTACAAATCACTGTTGAGGTATTGCTATTTTAGCACCTTTAAAGCTAGATTAACATCTTATATTTAATTATTTAATTTTTAATTAAAAATAATTATTTTCCTTTTTAAATTTAGACTTCAATATACGTGTAATTCTGTGAGTAGTAATCTCCCTACAGCTGCGTGTCAACTTGTCCATGATCAATGCATCTGAGAGTTGGTATTAAAGATTTAGCTAAAAAATAAAAGTTCTAGGAATAGGCAGGATTAATCAAGTATTTAAGTAAAGAAGCCTTTTCATTACCAAAAATAACAATATTAAAATATCGAATTTAACTAAGGTCTATTTATAACTAAAGAAAAATTATTTTAAGTTCATTAGAAAGAATATTAATTTTTTATTCTAATATATATCATTATATTAATTAGATTAAATTAGCAATAAAATTTAATTAATTAAAGTCTTATTTCAATTCTAAATATTAATAAATTCTTAATAAACATCTTGACTTCTATCTTTAACTTGCAAAAAATTATTATTTTTACTCAATTCTGAGAACTATTGTTAGTCAGAATACCCAAAATTTGTGAAATTACAAGGGCTGTGCGTGAGCGGGATTTTCGTTTTTATTTTAGTGGAGGTAGAATTATTTGATTTTTATATCACATAATTTAACGTGTAAACACCTATTGAGGGGTCTAGGTCTTTTCCAATGCCGAAAGCGAAGTTAAAACCCATTGAGAAAGGATTATAAGGTTTATTATAAATAATAATAATATAGTTCAGCTACTGAAAATTAAAGGGATAAATTTTTAATTTTAAATTCTTAGAAAGCAAAATTTATGTTCGTTATTATTGTAACCTTTATAAAGTTTTCTTACAAAACTTTATCTGCTAGCTTTAACGTCGGATTTATCAAACAGAACAGTTGCTCGAAAGACAAAAAAGGCTAGTAAGATCATGAATTATATATATCTTAGCATAATTAATATATGAAAATCTTATAAATAACTCGAAATATTAATACAAAATTATGAAAAATTACTAAAAATATTAATATTGATTTTATGAACTAAACAATGGACATCATGGCTCCGAAATTAGTCCTGAATGATTCTTAGCCTTAGTATTGTAAATTAATACTCTTACCAAATCTATCAAATGATCGCATTTTCTATCCAAGCCATCCGCTTGATCTTGCGTTTGTACCAAGTTTTCGATTTCAATAATTATAAATATAAATTTATTACATTACTTTATAAACTTAATATAAAAGGATATATAATCTTCTATTAAATATTATTTCAATTCAATATAAAAAGATATATTGAAATGATGTTTAAAAAGCATTTTACAATTGTAATTTATTTAATCAAAATACAACAACACTTTGAGCGGATAATTTATTCATAAATAAGATAAGTTTTTATAATTTGTGTGCATAAAAGTATTTATTTTGCAATTTACTATACAAATAAGCAATTTAGGAAAATATTTTTAATATAATTTATAATTTTTTATTTATATATTATTAATATTAAGATTTTTGTTCTAAAACATAAAATTCTCTCAGTTAATGGAAATAAGTTAAATTAAATTATTTAGATATAACTACTCTAATTATTCAAGGACTCAAAATATTAAAAATTATTAATATTAATAAAAGTAATATTATTATACATTAGTATAATAATCAAAATATACATTAAATTAAGTATTATTAGAAGTATCTCAGATAAAATAAAAGCACATCTTTAGCATCTAAGACTAATATATTATTTCAAAATAATATTTTATTATTTACTAGCGTTAATCCTTTTTAATTTTTAATCATAGAAAAGATAAACTTTCGATTTATTAATTTTAGGATTAATAATAAATATTTGAAATATTTTTATTTTTAAGTATTCTGCGACTAAAATTTAAAGCATTATAGTTTGGATAGTTTATATAATACCCAAAAATCTCCTCATTTAAAAAGATTTAATCCTATATTAATCAAGCTTAAATTAAATATATTTTTCATTAAAATTAATAATGAAATTGAAATTGTAGTCACTGAATTTTTGAAAGATAAATTCGATTTAAATTTTGATATCTCTATGATTGTTTTTAGAGTATATTAAACATTTGCCGGATATTACACATTCAGTAGATAAAAATATAATTAAAATATTAAATTTATAATATTCTTAAGTTTGCAGAAATGGAGTCTCTATCCTAGAATTATACGCTAATGTATAAATTTCTCCTACTAATCTTTTCAATCGTCCAATTTTTAATTTTATTTTAGAATTTCTAATTATCGGAATCTTGAAACAACTTCATTTTTAATGTTTTCATAGTTTGAATATGATAAATTCAAAAGAAGTATAAATACAATATACTCATATTATATTTTTAAGTTTAGTACTTCTTATCTGATAACTTAATTGGCTGTGAGAATTTTATCAAGATTAATCCATCCATAGAGACTTCTTTGATTTGATAATAGATTTAATTAGGATTAAGCTTTGCCTTGTCAAATCCTCTCATAAAATTAACGAGAAAGTTGTTATCATTAGAATAGTACCTCTTATAAATCTTGAAAATCATTTGTACTCTTATTTTAATAGAAACTGTCGAGTATACTGATGTCTGTCAAATTATTTGCGTTTATGCTTTAGTTTTAAAGTGATCTCACAAAAACTGCAAGTTCATACTCAGTGTAAAGAGGTAAAATGAAGTCGTCAGATAATCTTAAAGCTAAATAATTGGAATAAGACCGAATAAACAAAAATTGATCAAAATTTTATCCGTAATAATACAGTTTTATCGTGCTTGTACTTTATAAATCATCAGCATCATCGCGTAAAACTGATTGTCTTCATGAGTTTAAGTTGAAAGCCAGACAACATCTCAAATTAAGACAATTGTTTTGATGATCCCGCTGGAAAGATTGTTCTCCATTTTATTGGATGAAATTTTAATCAAAATGTGATTATTAATAAATCAAATCAAGCGAAGTTTTAATTTATAATTATCAGTATAAAACATTTTAAAGACAATTCTGCTTATATTTTTTTAAAGATTTAACCTATTTGTTAAAAGTTTTGATTATTAATTATTAAAACTTCAACAATTAAAACTTCGCTTGATTTGATTTATTAATAATCACATTTTGATTAAAATTTCATCCAATAAAATGGAGAACAATCTTTCCAGCGGGATCATCAAAACAATTGTCTTAATTTGAGATGTTATCTGGCTTTCAACTTAAACTCATGAAGACAATCAGTTTTACGCGATGATGCTGATGATTTATAAAGTACAAGCACGATAAAACTGTATTATTACGGATAAAATTTTGATCAATTTTTGTTTATTCGGTCTTATTCCAATTATTTAGCTTTACTTATATTTTATAGTCTCCTACTTAATTCTAAGTAGTAGGGTGAAACAAAAGTCCTGATCTCTGTTTAATTGTAAATGGAATAAAATATTTAAACAAATAAATTGAGTTGTCAAGCCTAAGTTTAAAGTGATTGTTACCTTATCACCATCAGGGTCGCTGTAAGAAGGATAGTTTTAGGTAGTTTGCTTTAAGCTTATAAAAACGAGATGTAAATCAAAAGATCAATTTGTATTAAAAAAAAACTTATTAAACATTGAAATTTTATTTTAACTCTAATTGATCCCACATTTATAAATAAAATTTCTAAAAACTTATAATTTTTTATTCATATTATAATTTACATTGGCAGTGAATTATAAATACAGTGTTATTTTTTAATATAAAATCAATCTATTTTATAATTATCAAAAGATAGTTGAATTTAAAGGATTTGCCTACAAATACAATAATTTAGCAGCTACCATTTTTAAAAATTGGAGGATCATTTTCCTTTGTAAATTCAATTGTAAAGAAGTAGTCTAAATCTATATACCCATCATCTGGATCGTCTTACTTTTGAGCTGAATTAAAAACTGCTATGAGATGAGTCCCAAAATAGCTCAAGTTTTAAGATTAAATTAATCTATATAATTCTATTACTATAATGAAATTGTAAAAAATTTTCAATTTAGATTGTATTGTAATTGATGACTTGTCAGCATTTTTTGTGAGATAATCTTATTAAATAGGTTTCTATGAGTTCTGATCAACTTCATAGACAAATAAGTATATTGGTAAATTGCAATTAAAATTAAATTAGTACTCAGTTAAATAATGAATCATGGGTCCGTTAGATAAACGATAGGTTATGTTTTAGTGTAAATTATATAATTGTTTATCTTTCTTAAGATTTCTTTAAATCTTAAATATGGAAATAATTAAATAACTAAACATAAAAAAAATTGAGTGTGTTTTCTTGTAAATATAAACTTTATAATTAATTTAATTTTTAAATTCAATAAAATTATTTTACAAACTTGCAGGCTAAATAAAATATAATTAAAAGAATACAACACTATAAAATTATAAAAAATTTAATTTAGTGTTCTGCTTTAAAATTTCCAAATTGTCTTTAGCACTTTATCTCCAATTATATGAAACCAGAAACACTGGCTTTTAACTTATTTATATATTTTCATCTAAAAAATATAAATTGTAACTAGCATTTAAACTAGAATTTAAATTACTAAAAACAGTACCTATTATTTCTATTTAATGTATTCCAATTTGACTTTGATAATTAGGTTTAATTTATATTTCCCTATCTTAAATTGTAGCAAAGTTTGGATTGCTTCTTATTTAGAATTCTTATTTCATACAAAAATTATAAGAGTCATAATTCCATAAATTTAAAGTTATTGATTTAGTTTCATTCAAATATACATATTATTATGGACCATATGTAGGTTTAAAAGATCCAAAAGTTGTAAATGAACAATTTTGTTTATTCATTAATTATAAGTTTAATTGCATATTATTTAATAATAAAATAAATAATCAGGTAAATATGTTATTGTGAAATTAGAGCGATATTTAGGGTAGTCTATTTAGAAAAGCTAAAGTTGGTAAGTTCTTATAGTAAAGATTGAAAGTATGATTGATGATGAACTCTGGTTAGGATTATTAATCTAAATATGACATCAAATTATTGCACAAAAATATTGCATGTTTGAGTGATGTGAAACTTATTACACAAAGAGGTAAATAGGATTTTAAGAAGGCTTTCAAAATTGGATTGTAAAATAACGTCTTCTTCACAAATCCAATCAATTTATGCAGTCTAAGAAATAAAAAAGTTGTTAAGACATAAAATTTACAATTAAAATCTTCTCAACATATAGCTAATAAGAATGATTGATAGACTTAATCCAATTAATAATAAATAAAAAAATAATTAGTAATTTATCATATAATGCAAGAAATTGTAAATAGAACATCTTAATTTTGATGAGCTAGATCTTATCTGTAAATTATCAAATATAATGCAATAAAATATAAATTTACTTTTAAAAATATTACTATTTTAAAAGGACTACTTTGCTCAAAGAAATATTTTCTGCCAATTAATATTATCTTGGAAATTTATTTAAAAAACAATTCATATTTTATAACTTACTTAATTCCAATCAATCAAAGATTTGATTGCTTCATTTGAAAATATTGAAAATTTTTAATCAAATAATATTGTAAATTTTTTTTAAACTAATATTTATTTCGGCGTTAACAAGAGCAAGACAAATATTACAAATCCTAAATTGCCTATAAATTCACTTGATCCATATCGTTAATCAGTTAAGATATATCATGGTTCTAAATTAAATATCCATAATATTTTCTTTTGCATTGCCTGCACTTTTAAATAAATAACTTTCAAAAAGAGCGTCTTGAATTATTTACTGTTTAGGAACTATGTCTATATTTGATATCTCTATATACAATATTGTGAAAATATTAAGTAAATCTATAAAAAATTTATTTTCTAATCTAATTGAGTTTATTTTACTTGATGATTTATAATTATTTTTCGAATATAACTAATTATTCATATTAATCTATAACTTTAAAAATTTTATAAAAACTTACAAGAACTATAGTAATGTATGTTTTATGGTTTAAAATTTTTAATTTGAAAGATATCTCATAATATTATTTATAGAGAAAAATGAGTGATAATTTATAGAGTAGCTATGAGTGTCCATATGTATTTCATAGATGCTCCAATTAGTATTTTTAATATGAACATTGCAATCATTGATCCTTTTATTATGTCGCTTGATATTTCTGCAGTTTTCTGGATTTAAATAAAAATATTTAAATAATTGTCATAGCAAGGGTAGAATTTGAAATTTAAGGAGGCACTTCCGAGTATAAATATTCATTAGGACCAAGAACTTGATTCAGATCTTCATTCATGAAATAGTACTTATTCATTATTCTAATTGATATGATATCTGCTGCCTATAGACAAAATATAGAAAACAATGCTTACATTTGCAGAAATTATGCAATATTACTTCTTTGATAGTCGCATATATTAAAGTAAATGGTACTTGATTAGGATTAAATTCCTTATAGCTCTTCAGTGCTAACATTTAAAATCAATATTAAAATTAAATTATGATTAAAAATAACTAGCTCATTCAAAGTCATTATTATATTTTGGGGAGTCATCTATCGGGAGAATGTATTCTTTATTTTGACTTGTACTTTACCTACTTTGTATACTTTGTTTTGCTTATTCTTAAAATTGTAATTTAGACATATCTAATGGACTTAATTTCTACAATTATCCGTCTGTACTATTGCCTTAAGATATAAAATATCTTAAATATATTGATTAAAGAATCATATAGAGAGGAAGTATATATTTTAATAAAAGATAAAGATTAGCTCTTATTGTCATTATCTTGGTTCGGACTAAGAGTAAACTCATTCTTTTTTTGTACTTCTGAGTATTTTTATTCTTCATCCTCTTCATTATTCAATATGCTTTAATATATATGCTTGCTTTCTTGTTATTGGTCGCTATTGTTAGCAAATATGCCTGCATTATTAATTTCTCCAGAGTTTTAAATTTAATAAGACTCTTGATTTTCATATCTTTCGCTGTCCCTCCTATTTTTTGATACTTCATTTAGATTCCTTGTACTAATCTCCTCAATTTATTTATCTATAGTTGTTGGAGTCATTCCATAAGCATTTTTAATTTTAGGGTTTATGTTAAAAAGCCCACCTTTAATTTGAGATTGAGACTGCTCATTTAAATACTATCGCCCTCCTCCTCTCATTGGACTTACACTTTGATTATTAAGTCTAGATTGATTGTTACTTTGGTCTAATTGACTTGGGATTTTAGAGTTACTAGCATTAGATGTATAATTATTAATTATTTTGCTGTGGAACCCTTCAATCTAAAGCTTTCCAAACCTTATGTAAAATCTCTTAACAAATTCTTCAAACATATTATTGCTTTCACTCATCAACTTTTAAGCTTACTTCTCTGCCAGTACACAATGCAAATAGGTTTCTGCTTATTCGAAATTAGGGAATAGCAATATGAAAACTTTCTTAGCATTCCTTGAAATTTCAACTAAAAAGATCTGTCTTTCTATTTAATGAAAGTTTCTATAAAGAACTTAACGAGTCAAATCGACACCAAGTTCATTATAACCTATGTTTAGAGGTGGTGGGCGCTTTTTGGCAACTAAATTAAAGCTTTTATTTGGATCAGTTTGCATTTATGGCATAGGTTGTGAGCCATGAAAGTTCAATTATTATTGATTGTTTTTGACTGTTTAATTTGTGAAAGAATGATTGGTCTACATTTAACCCTGTGTCTAAAGTAAAGGTCTACTTATTACTCTTTTGGATAGTTGGGATAGTTTTGAGTTTGTAGATGCATAATCATCCCTAGAGTAAGATGGCCTTTTATAGTGAGATCCATCATTTACTTAATTCACATTATTAAGGTAGACTTAAGCACTGCTTGGTATTTAAATTGGGGATTAATCATACTCTTTCGAATCATTAAGCCTCTTCTAAATATTACTGCGTGATGCTTAAGCTGAACTTCTTCTCTCATCTAATTTAGGTAAACCACTTGGCTATGAATTTATTGATTTGGAATCTTCTTATTTATCTTCAATTGGCTCAAGTTAAAGATTACTGGATTTTAAATTGCTTTGGTAATAATGAAATATTTCTTGATTTGGATCATTACCCAGAATTGACTTCCCGTGTTTGCTCTTTCTATTTTTTTTCTTAAAAAAATTAGGAGGATAGTATTGCTCATAAAACATTTGATTCTAATAGATTAAAAATGAGCATAGATTATAATTTGTGCCAAATCTATAGCAGATCTTTTTCAATAGCTTTTCTTATTTTTTCCTTTCAATTTCCCAATCACAAACATTATAGTGCGAGGACCTATCTTGAAGTCTTCTTAATAAGAATTCATTGTCATTTGTAATTCTTTAATATTCTTTCTGCCTAACTCCTCTATTTAGCGATTTTGATCGTTGACCATTTTATTATAATTTTAATAAGTTATACTTTTATAATTTGCCCTATAAAAACAGAGTTTAAAATAAATTTAAGTATTTTAACTTGTCATTAAATCTTAGGAGAGCCCAATTTATATATTATTTGCTCCCACTTTCTTTAAAGTAGAAGCTGCATTTTAATGATTAGTCATAATACTACAAGTAAAATAATTTTTCATTAATTACAATAATGTAATAATATAAAATTAATCTCTTATATAATATTGGTCATTTTTTCTAGCAGTATTCTATTCGCCTTTTCAATTTCAGTGCATCTTTCTAAAAATATTAAGTAAATTATCATCCAAATAATTGATATTTATTTTGTTTATTGTTAACTTCAATAATTTCCTCTTTTATTTTATAAATTTTACTAACCTTCCAATAGTTATTCTTTCTTAGTTTTAATGATAGGATATCTAAATGATCCTGGTAAACTATTATCAACGACTGGCTTCGATTCTCCCAACTTTTATATAATTATTTATTATATTTTACATTGATAATGTTATACACAAGTATTAATAAATTGAAACTTTTATCTATGCAGTCGTTTGCTTTGCTTCAGCCATTTTTAGTGTAAAACTCTGTTAAACTCAGGTAACGCTCTGTCCATTAAAAAATATAAATTAATCTATATTAATTTTTTATAATAAAAAATTTTCCATAATTAATTTGTATTCATAAATCAAATTAAATTGCATAACATGAACAATTAAAAGTTTGTGTTTAAATATTTAAGAAATTTAAAAATGCTTTTAAGCTCCTAACTTATATTAAATCTTAATTATATTAAATTAATTAATTATAAACTTAGTCACACATATTTCAAAACATTTTTTATAAATATAATTTTTCTAGTTTTTTATTAATTTAAATATAAATATATAGAAGATATTTTGTAAATTTTCCTTAGGTATCACTAGATATTTAGGAATATATCTATCATAAAAATGTATAAATTATATACAAATTGCATAAATTTCAGCAATTATTGCAAAGCTATGCCAATCTAAAACATAGAATATTTTTAAACATTCAAAATATAATTAAATTTATATATTTTGTATATTTCTTAGTTGGCGCTATAAAACAGTGAAAAAAATGAGTGAAGAACAAAACCAGTAGGCTTAGATAGTCGATGAGCATATCAATAGGGCCTCAATAGACGATTAGGTGCAAGCCAATGTAGGAAATGGAGTTTCAGATCAATAGGATTTAAGTGTGGGGAGAAATGAAAATACGTAATGCCCTAAATCACTATCTTTGTTATGATATTTAGTACTTAATGAATTTGATAACAAATTAGTTAGTTAGTATCAGGTTATTAGGTTAAATAGTAATTTGTGTCTCGTAAAATAGAAGGCTGATTTTAACTAGGGTTTATAATTATAAGGATAATCTAAGGCATAGTCATAGTTGTAATGAATGTGAAAATTTAAAGAGAGATGAGCGTATTTAAGAAGATTAACAACCTAATGGCATTCATAATGATGCCGAAGATTCTCACCAAACGCACTCTCATCTTCCGCAAAATGAGGCAAATTAGGCAGTGGATGTGCAATTAGAAAGTAATCAGAATGTTTAAGAACAAGACTAACCTATGGAGGAAGTTAAGTATCAGAGAGGCCCTGAGGACTTAATTAATATTCAAAATTTGAATGGATAGGCCGCAGATCAAGTAATTTAAGAAGAGGAGGCTGAGATGATGTAAGAAAGCAAATAAGACTAGCAAGATATTATATAGCAGGAAAATTAAAATATTAATTAATGCTATTAGTTAGAATGATTTATCATTAAATTAAATGACCTGTTTATTGATTATTATTATTTATCAATAAATAATAATTAACTACAAGAGAACTTTTAATAATTAAAATACAAATATTAATTAAGATTAGAATCATAAACCTTAAACTATTATTTTTAGTTTTTAAAATGTAAAGCTAGGGAATCTTTATTTTCATAAAAGTAAATATCTGCTTAAAAATTTGTAATGTTTCAAGAAATTTATTTAAGACTTTTCTATTCATTACAATATTTTATAGATTTATAATATTTGTTAACTGCAATATTAAACATTCAAAAATGGAAAAGATTATATCAATAATCTACTCAAAGATTTTTAATTTATTATATGTTAAAAAGGCTTTAGATTTTATTTTGATATATTCTTGTAGTTTATGAAAGAACTCTAATGTCTTATTTCCTAAATAGAGTATTTCAACTTTATTTAATCTCAAATTACCATTAAAGACACAAGAAATTAAAAATTTTAATATAAATAATTTTAAATAATCTATCCCAAAATTATTTATTTATTTTTTTGGCCTAATTATTGATTAAAATATTTGGAGTTTAAATAATGATCAAAATGGAGGACATATGGTTGATGATTAGCAAATAGATCAAGAATATGAAAATCAGGAAAATATAAAAATTTAATAAACATTTCAAAACCAAAGTCTATAAAAAAAATCCACTATTAATCTTAACTTTGAGGTGGAGCGTTTTACCCTACATATTTTAATTAAATAATTGTTTTAAAAGCATATTATTGAAGTACTGAATAAGATGGCAGATTAAAATCATTATATTTTAATTATAAAAATCAGTTTAAATCAAATTTTTTCATTTGCCTGCTATATGAATATAGTACTGAGAGCCAAAATTAAGGATTATAGAAAATAATAATTTATATAATTATTGAAAAAATCAAGCTTTAGAGTAAATTCTGTCAAATTTTAAGATAAAATTGAAAATATAAATTTAGTATAAAAATGCTAAAAATGATAGAAATATATAGAATTAAGAATAAGACTTTATGATTCAATCAATATTAGATTTTTTAGGATACAAAATTTGGGAGTAAAAATCATTCAGAGGTAATAGAACCATCCCTTAGCTTTAATTATATTAGTAAGGAGCAGAATAATTAGTATTTAAATGGAGATGAGGTCAAGCCAGACTAAAATCAAGAAATGATTGTTGATCAATAATAGCAGTACCAAAACTATTTATAGCATGTGGATAATAGTTAAAATAGAGGCAATGATCCAGAAAGCGATGATGAGGGAGTTATATCTACATCAGCCAAACCAAATAATGCAAGTTCGACACCACATGCAAGCAAACATGGGTCAGCTAACAATAATAACAGCGCTCCAGCAAACAATAATAGTGGTACTATGGGGGCCTAATAAAAATAGCCAACCACAACAGGGAGCGGAAGTATGCAGGGAATTTAAGGATCCAGTGTGGCACCATCTTCTTATCATATGCAATAGAACCTATAGATCTCTGCCCAGATTACTAAGTAGATCATGGATGCTGTGAAAAAAGGAGATGTCAATTTAGTCAAGCAAGAGCAGGAAAAACTTGGCATCAGTATCAAATATATAATGGAGGAAAATTTGAAACACAATGCGATATTTTAAGGAACTTTAATTAAAGATCATGCTTAAGCCTAGAAAATGGTTGAATATTTGATATCAGAAGGAGTGGACCCATGTACAAGTGACTCACTTAGCTAGACCCCATTGTTCTATGCGAGTAGAGAGGGAAACGTCAATCTAGTAGAAATTTTTGTAAAAAATGGGTGCCTACCAAATCACTTAGATGCCTATGGTTAAACTTCTATATTTTATGCAGCAAGAGAAGGTCACTTAGAAGTATGTAAAAAGCTAGCTTTATTAGGTGCCGATTGCGACTTGGTTGATCATAATGGCCAGACTCCAATTTACTATGCGGTGAGAGGTAGAAAGATTGATACTGTAGAGTTTTTAATTTAACAGAGAGCAGATGTAAATCATGAAGATAAAAAACAATAAACTCCAATGATAATCGCTAGAAGAAGTAATGCACAATAGATCATTAGTCTACTTATAAAAAATGGGGCTAAAACATTAGAAGATTTGCGCTAATAAAGTAAACAGAAAAAATAGGCTGCGGTGACTTAGTAATAACAACAAGAGGTTGTAATATAATAACCAACTCCCTAACTACCATCAAACTTGGCTAAGAAGAATCCTCCTGCAGCAACTTCAGAGAAAAAATAATAAAAGAGATACGTGCTCACAGTGCTAAAGGATGGTGCATGGGAGCCAATTTCCATTGAAGAAATGGATAAATTTGAATAAATGTACCCAGAGATTGCTAAGTTTTGGAAAGACCCTTCTTCTCTAGAAAAGCTCTAACTCCCTAAGTTCCCTGAAAACGCACCGATTTATGAATCTTGGGATAAAGCCGCGAAAAGATTGATGAATTCAATATGGAAATTTAACTAATCTTGGATCTTTCATGAGCCTGTAGACCCTGAGAGACTCGGCGTCCCTGACTATTTCAATATAATAAGGAACCCAATGGATTTCGGGACTATAAAATAACGTCTTAATACTAACTACTATCACAGGATGTAGGAGTTCTTAGACGACATGCAATTAGTCTTTGATAATTGTTTAAAATTTAATGGGGAAGAAAATAATATAGGAAAAATATGTAAAATCGTAAGAGAAGAATTTAAAAGATTATATGAGCAATTAAATATTGAATTTTACCTTAATTGATTAGTTTATACATTAATACGTTCTCTAGTAAAACAAGTATTTTAGCCTTAATAGATGAATCTCTCTATAAAGATGTTTTATAATTACAAAAAATTCTTAAATCAAAATTTAAATAATTACTCTATTACCATTTTTGTTACTTATCTCCTCTCATAATTAATGAGAACTTTAACTATTACTTAATTATTCATTATTGAAAGGAGAGTTCTTTCTTGACCTTTTTCGCGTTCCATTCTCATCTTGTTTAAAATTAATATATAAATAATTAGAATCTAGACAAAATGAACATAAGACACCGATAATAGAGAGCAATATGTAACTATAGATCACAGTATTAGGGTTTTCAGAGGAAGCTACAATTGGCGCAAATATAGAGAAGAATCTAGCCACAAGATTACAAATAGCAAATATTATGGCGACAAGCTCCTCTTTAAACATAGAATTAGATCCTGTAAAAGTGGATGCAAATCCAAAACATAAAGCTAATTTCAAGCCGAAAATGCTGCAGGCAAAGTAAATTGGAGTTGAAAGAATGGGTAATTGATAAATCAAAGCTGTAACGATCATCAAAGTGAAACTTATTAGCATAGTGTTCTTTTAGCCGTATTCTATAATGAAACTTCCGATTAGAACACTTCCTGTAAATTCACCCAGAGACCCTGCAATACTATTCATGTAAATACTACCTGACATGTCTTATAAATGGAAGAGTATGAGATAATAATTGAAAGACGCAACAGTCCAGCATGTAATTAATATTGCTGGAATTGTTGATTATTTTAAGAGATTGATTCTTTTAATGTCGCTTCTTTTTTTAATACCAAGAAATTAGCGTTGTGATTATTTTGCATAATTTGCCTAATGAACCACCTGAATTGCGTTTCTTTTAGCGTGGATTACAACCTTTGAAAGCTTGAATTACTCTTCTCTTCGATCTGCCTTGTCATATCAACGATATGTTCAGAGCCATTAAACCTAGCAATGTAGTTAAGTGCATCTTAGCATTCAATGTAACAGTCTTTGCTATAATAGTAGTGTGGAGACTCTGGTAAGGGAAACAGCAAAATAAATCCACTCATTCCTGCTAAAAAGCCTATTATCATTAGAAAGCTTAAATCATGAGAAAACATTATTGTCAAATAAACTGGTGTTATAATGCAAGGCAGGATTTAAAAAGCAAGATATAAAGTGCCAACTGCAATTTTATACTTCTTCGGAGTAAATTCAATCATGTAGTTGTAAGATGTGCATATCGTAATTACTGAGCCAATACCAAGCATGAAGTATATAACATAAAGTTTGCTCAAACTATGATTATCGAAACAAACTCCAGAGTAAGCTAGTAATTGCAACATAGAGCCTAGTGCTATGATATTTTTTCTACCCAAATAGTCTGTGCATTTAATCCACAAGATTATTGAAATTATCATTCCAACAAAGTAAAAAGAACCAATTAGTTTAATGTTAAATTTGCTCTCACACTCCATCCCAATATCTGTAATAAAGTTCTTAAGCGTGCGGGAGTTATCAAAATCAATTATATGGTTTAAATTAGAGCTTTCATCTGAAAAGCAAGCTATCTACTTGCTGCAATCAAACCATTCATTATTATTTTAGAGGGATTTATCTTATAATTTTTACTAACACTTGAGTGCGGGTTCATACTCTAAGAAAGGTATGTTGTAGAGCAAGAAACCAGTTGGTTAAATAAGAAGGAAAAGTACTAAAAAGGCGAAAAATTAAAATCTACCAAAACCCCCTACTAACTCCAAATATTCGTCAATTGTGGGATCAGTTTGTATCTCCATATCTCTGCTATTGTCCAAGCTCTTATCTAATTTCAAACCATTAAGATTTTAATATTCAATTTGCTTGCAAAATTTTTAAATAAGTAGTATTACCATAAAATTAAATTTACCAATATTTTCATATTATGAAAAGATTGGCATTAACTTCCATTTTAAAGTTTATCTTTTTCTTGAGCAAACCAGTTGACTCATCATCTGATTCGGGCCGTCTTTAATAGTTAGGCTAAAAAGGAGATAACGAATTTTATTGATTATTATTGATTGATTCGAAGTCATTATCCTCCTAAAATCTAGACTATCTTTCAGGCCCTTTTTATTTCATTATTACTTAAATACTTATAATATCATTTGCTATTTTATTTAATTTCAAATTCCCTTATTATTATAAAAATTTAACTTGCTTTAAATCTATGAAAAGCCATTTACTTAAGCTTATGTTTTTCTTAATTAACAATTGTGAATGCATTTAAATAACTTTACTAGTTTATATATTTCTTAATCATTTATTGCTATCGTCTTGCTTCTTTGTATTTTTTTATTCTAGTGCAGCTTATTATTGCTCTCTTAAGTCTTTCTCGATTGCAATCATGGTTTTTTCTGAGAGGCCCATGGCTTTGAAAGTTCTTAACATGAAAGCATCAGCCATCTTCATACCTTTTACTTATTATTCGATTACTTTCTCATCTAGAGACAACTCGTCACTTGTCGGTCCTCCAACTAATATTGCTAAACTTGAATTCAAAAACAAAGAGATATATATTATGATAAAGTAGCCTGATCATTCTATCATTATTCCGCAATACTTTGTTCTCTCTGATAAATTTAATAGGATTTATGCCTAAGATAGCCAAGCTGCCTCCAATATAAAAGGTAGAGAAAAGTATTGCCTGAGCTGTACCAACAAAGAAGAAGTTAAGGACAGTGGCTTTCTATCTTTTAGGCCACATTTTTTTAGCAATTTTCTGAATGTTTTGGAAATATTTGATTGTTGCGAAGAGCGAGAAGAACTGGAATGGAATTAAATAGAGCATGCGTTTTCTGTACACAGCATTTTTCTTATCCTCTTCTTCTAATTGTCTGTCTACTGACTCTAGATCATTCATCCAATTACCACTGGCAATTGTTGATTCTAAAAGGAATGTTTAATGTGAAAAGGATATAAAAGAAAGAGATAGTACCTTAAGTATTCTGATTATCAGATGCTTACGGAGTTTGCTTATTTTCCATCACAGATTATTATTATTATTAATATAATTAATAATTTATTTACTTTAATTTAAGTTTTATGAAATTAAGCTTAGCTTATGCTTTATAATTAATCAGATATCATTATAGTCCAAATCATTCCTCTGATTGATCGATCTTATCACCCTTGCCCTTTCTAGGAAGCAAGAACACGTGAATGTTAGGCAACACACCTCCACTTGCGATTGTGACTGAGTTGAGTAGCTTGTTCAGTTCCTCGTCATTTCTGATGGCCAACTGAATGTGTCTTGGTACAATTCTAGTCTTCTTGTTATCTCTAGCGGCATTTCCTGCCAACTCAAGCACTTCTGCAGCGAGATACTCAAGCACAGCTGCCAAGTAAACTGGAGCACCAGCTCCCACTCTGTCTGCATAACGCCCTTGCTTCATGAATCTTGCGATTCTACCAACTGGAAACTAGAGACCTGCCTTGGCTGATTTTGACACTGGTTTGACTCCTGAACCTGCTGTCTTGCCACGTCCACCTTTACCTTTTCCTGCCATTTGTGATGTATAAATAATTTGCTTGTAAGTTATGAATGATTTAATTTATTATATTATTCAATGCGACTTAAGCCATACTTAAAGACTGCAAAGCTCCATCAATTAGTTGAATATTTAAATTTACGAGTCTAAATCATACCCTTCAATATTCACAGCTATCAAATATACTGATTGTCATTTTGTAAAATAGTATATTTAAAAGTATCTTAACGCTATTATTTTTAATACTATTATGGATTGTAAAATAAATTTAAGGTATTAATTAATTTTATAAATTAAGTAATGTTACAAAATGGCTTCAAATACTTGATTAAATCAACTTTCAAGTCTAAATAGTAATTGCTAATCTGTAACAAACATCTCCTTATAAAATGTTTCAGCACTTCCCAATACCTTAAATCATACTCCGATAGAGATTATTTCTATGCTAAAAAGCTATATTAGAAAGTAAAGCAAGGTAAACCAATTGAAATAATGAACATAGATGACATTAAAATACTGCAGGAAGCTTAATATGTAGATGAAGATTTTGATTTCAATTTAGAGATTGATTAAATTATTGAAGTACTCGAGTAGAAAAGGTCAAGTCAGTATGATTTGAAGAGAGAAACTAAAGTACTGTATGAAGTTATGAGCGAAATTAAAGATCATAAGATGGTGTATACACTGATTACTGAGTTTGTAAAATTAAAAGTTTACTATATATATTTAGAGAGAATAGATAAAGTTTACCTTACTTCACTCAATATTTTAAGGATATAAATAAAAACTTCAAAGACTTAGAGGATGGTTAAACTTTCACAAAAGCCCTCCTTCTAGCGCACATTTTGTTCTATAGGGTTTAGGCCGATAAATATTAAGTTCTTTACAATGAACTCTAAAAAGTGATTTTCAGATCTCAACGAATGCTGCTATCTAGGACTTCACATTATCATGCACTTATCTATAAGTAATAACTTGAACTTGCTAAAAACGAAAGTAATAATTAAGTTAAAACAGAGGATGGGTCTATGACACTTGAAGTGCATCCATTGAAGACTATAGGTAAATTTTTAATGCAGAGTATGTGGTTCAACCAGGATAATCAGTTAGGTGAAGATACGTGGCCTTAAGAAATTTAGTTTGAATTTGATGATATCACTCGTCTATTTGAGACACTAACTTACTAGTATGACCAAACTTTACTAGAAGTCATCACTGATTTATTCATGCAAAACTAAGAACAGAAAATAATGCAATAGAATCCAGAACAAGTCAAATTTTCACAGCTTTTAGAACTTTTAAGTATAATGAGTGATCTTGTCTTCGAAGGTATTTCTCACAAATATATAAAATAGACCTTGCAATATCTCATCAATTAGCTTTTGATATAAATGCATGATAATCAAGAATTTTCACTAATCATTAAATCAATGTCAATCTTAAACAATACTTTAATTGCTAGAACAGTTGACAATCCATTACTACTTAAACTAGTAGTAGATTCAATAGTATTTCATTTCAAGAATAAAATTAATACAAATTTCAAGCCTAATGATATCGAGAAGAATGACATCTTAAGATTATTGCAATACTGTGAAGACTATGATTAACTTGTGGAGTAAGTCATGAAGAAAATGAAAGAACATAAATATTTAAGTTAAGATATGGATATCGCACTATATGCAAAAATTGGGCATGATATCACTCTTGACTTCAAAATGGAAGATAGCACTCTTAATAGCAAAGTGAAAAGAATGATAATTAGAAACTAAGGGGTTAAGAGTTTCCTGGAATCTGACAGTATTTTACAGTTTATGAGAGACTTAAAGAACTCAGAGTATTCTATTATTGATTAGCTTAAAAGACAAGCCTTCAAGAAACCTAAAGATAAACCTATCGATTTCTAGAAAATTAATAAACCTAAGATAGTGACTGATAATGATTAATGGCTTATTCACGATATGGATGAATGCCTTGAGACGTTTTGCTTGATTTTGTATTCATGTGCTACTATAGATCCTTAAGATATCATGAGTGATAATAAAGTGCTTTTGAATATTCATTTGATTTATGATATCTTAAATATCATCATACACAAGATTGACCCCTGGTTCATAGAATAGATCATTCTCAAATTTCATGAATAAAATTTGCTTAAAGAAAGATTAGGAGCTACTGGAGAGACTTTATATGACTTAACAGAAGAATTTATCATAATTAATTGGAGTTTATTCTCTGATTATTTTAGGCATCTATATCGCCACACAATATATGAAGATTGAATTAAAAAATAATTAGCTTGTGAAAGTTTAAGATTTTTTCTTAATTTTAATAACTATTTTAACTTAAATCATTTCAATATAACTACAATTAATCAACTACTGATCTATTCAATTATGAAATTAAGATAGAGCCATCCATCAGTTTCCCTCATTTTCTCGTATACATCCTTAAGCTCCAGTTATTCGCTACATGACAGCCTATTATTGAAAAACAATATTCTTTCCTTCTATGCCAACTTATCATCGTCGTCTCTTATTTTAGCATTAATTTTGAACTTAATTATTTCAGCCAGCTCTCCCACAGTCAGATCATCTGAAACATGAAATCTGTAGAAGAATTTTCCAATAATTTTCTAATTGTCTATTACTTAGGAATTGATTGATTCTATAACTACTGCTAGTAATGTTGGATATTTGAATCTAAAATTTTCATATTCGACTTTTCTTTGAGCTACAAAAGTTACAATCAAAAATCAAAATTTAAAGGAGGGTGTTAATTGAATAAGAAAAACAGCAATTTTTTCTTACTGAAGGAGAATAGGGATTTGTAATGGTCTACTCCTTCTAAGATAAACTTATCGTTTTGATAAAAATCAGCAGAATCATTAGTTGCATTTAAAGGAGGAAGTTAACCAGTTTTTGTCATGTTCAGACTTTGATTCATAGAAAATGTTTACTGTTTCATTTTTCAATTATTATTATTCTAATTTTATAAGATAAGAAGTTTAAATGCAGAATCTCTTAACAAATCACGCAAAAATGAAGTTATAATTAAGATTTTTCCAAAATTTATTATTAAGATTATTTTCTTCATTTGTAAAGCTTCTTTGTTTGAACTTTCTATGACTTTCCGTTTATAATTATAGTAAATATAAAAAGAATAATAAGCTTTTTTTGTACTTCTAGTAACTCTTCCTCCTTCTTTGTCCAGAACTCCTCGACAAGTTTTCTATCTGCTTCGCTCTCGGCAACGTTAAGCTATCTCTTGGTATAGTATTCAAATTGGGGATGTTCCTCCATTAACAAATAAAAAATTTTATTAATAGCTGGTTTATACTTTCTGCCTTAAAAATACTTAATACTTTAATTTGACAATTGTTTTAAAAACTTTTGGGTTTTTATTGGTTAGATAACATTGACACCTCTCCACATGAATACTCCCATAATCTCAAGTTCTGGCTCCTCACCATAGACACCAAGTACTCCTAGAGCATGCTTACGCATCTTATCATCCATTCTTTGCATGAATCCGTTCATCAAGTTGTTAGTTGTAGCCAAGGTTTTGCCCTCTCCTTCGTATTTTTGATAGTGAATAAACCAGAATGAGAAAGCACTGTTTTCCCATTATGACCATAGAGTTGATAGTGCTTCCTTCTTGTCTGCAGCGTTTTATTATAAAATAGTAACACTTTAAATTCAGTTCACAATGAGAGTCTTGTAATTGAAGAAATCAAAGGTGGTTGGGGGTAAAAGGTCTTCCCAACTTGGTTATTTAACTTCCTCAGTTGGCTTTTATTCAACTTTCTTGGGAGCGGCAATTTGTTTAGGTTGTTTCTCCTATTGAGGTTTCTTCTCTAACTTGCTAAAATCAAACTTGGGGTTAAGTTGCTTTTTACTCAAGTGAATTCTACCGAAGACTTGAAGGAATGTTGGAGTATCTAAGATAATTTGAGCATATCTGCTTAAATTTGGAATGGTGTCTTTTCTGTAGCCTGCATCCAAGACTGTCTGTAGTGGGACAACTAAACTTGAAACTAAAGCTACATCTGCTAGAGTCATTCATAATTAATAGTTAAAATAAATTTTTCATAAGGATAACTCATCTTTATGATTTGATATCCGACTAAAAAGTTCTTGAGCTTGAGTTAACTCTCGAATACTTTTAAGGTGGTCTTTAATTAATTCAAAATTAAGCTGAAAGTTTTTGGATCACTCTCCTCATGACCGAATAAGTGGTTTTGGATTATGTTTGATACTGGAGCAATTGATGAGCTCACGTAGTCTACCCATTAGTCAATCAAAGCAGCTAAAATATTTATAATTAGATTTAATGACTATATATCTTACTTTCAAGATCATTGTCTCCATAGAATCTTATATAATTTAGATTTAGTTAAATTTAAATAGCTAGACTTATATTGTCATATTGTATTTTATTTATAAAAGAATGATGGTCTTTATCTAGCTAAGAATTTTGCAATGGTAAGTCCCTCCATTAAAGTATGCCCCTATGGTGTTTCAAGAACTGGGAATTTGCCAGTAAGTGACTTAGCTCTAAGCTTTTCTCCATCAGCAACTAATTGCTTGTTTTTAGGGTCTTTAGCTGCTTCTGCACTTGGGATGGGTGGCACAATAACTTCAATAATGTCTAAGTTTAGGAGTTTAGCTGTAACGCGAACTAACTGAGTGGCTTAGTCGTGTGGGTTGGACACTAACAGTTTCTATACAAATAAGTTTATTGATATATAAATAATTGAAGTCTATGGGTATTATGAAATATCTATAAAATAAAGTATTCATAGTCTCATATATTGATTATAATTATATTTTTTTATTATGTAATATAGTTACCATGTTTGATTGTAAGGATATTTATTAAGAAATTAATGATTAGTTTAATATATTACGCAATATCATTATTAATGAATATTAATCATCCAATCAAATTCTTTTACAATTTACTATATATTTATTAGCTTCACTCTTTCTGATTTAGAATATTCTCCTCTCCCCCTTAAAACTTAGAATTCCCCTTAAACTTCATTAATTAATGAAAATATGGATTTGTATCATACAGTTAAATTGACTCCCCATTCTTTTAACCAGAATTGCTTAGTATTTATTCAGTATTTTGAGGAATCATGAAATTCGATAAATTATTTGGGAAACCTGAGCCAAATCTCTGGTTTAAATGAATATTTTAGAAATTTCTATCGAACGGCTGCTCTATATTTTCAAGTTTTAAGTGAGATTTGGAAGCGTCTCTTTTTCTAATATTTTCTTGAAGATCCTTCAAAGTGTCTTATTACTTTCTTTTTCTCTTGCGGAGTAGACTGCTTGGGTGGGGTAGTCTAGCTTCTTTATCGTTATTCATTAAATAGAAGCATTTTTTTACAGAATATAGTAAAAGTTTGATTTATTAATTGTTTTATCTTAGTTACTTCTACTTCTTTTTAATCACCATATAGGAGAATATGTTAGTAAACATGTCTAGTAGTTCCTCTTCATTTAAATCTTCATCCTCTTCTTCTTAATCTGAAGACGATTTAATAACTTTTTCAGATTCTTATAATTTCTTGGTATTTATAGCCTTTTCTTTATTTTTAAACTTAATCTATGGTTCTTTACACTCAATTGGGTGTTCTCTGAATTCGTATTTAAAATTATATGTTGGCAATTTTTAGCTCTTTCGCTCCTTATTTTAGATGTCTCCTCCCAGAAAATACAGTAATTAAGAGAGCTTCAATTCGTCGTGGTTGTAGTTTATTTGTTTATTTTCGAATAAGAGGCAAATTCTATCCACTTCAATTCCAAACTAGATTAAAAAAGAGAAATATAAATATTCATAATAAACTGCAAAGACAAATATTCCAATATCACTTTAAGCTGTTTGGATGGCTCAGTAACTATCATAATTAAGGGATTGTTCTTTTATTGTGCAAAGGTTAATGTATATTAATCGTTTGGTTGAAGTTTAATCCTGATTTTATCTAAAACAACTTTAGGATCAGCCTAAATTTACAATGGTTTGTTTTTAGTTCCTTTTTCTCTAATCAATGTTTCCTTTTCTTATTCTTTCTAGTTGACAACGTTCATTATGAGTGATTTTTGTTACTAAATCAGATTGATTAAAACCATGGGGCTGATTATTGGCTTTTGTGATTACTTCTCATCTAACCCTTTACTGTCTTATTTTTCCTCTTCCCCATCGTCGTCGTCATTGATATACTGAGAGAGGCAGTACTTAATCTGGTTTGACATTAAATCGTAAAAGATCTTGAAGCTTTCGCTTTAAGTCTCACCCAAGTCATTTTTAATCATGTCGAATAGCTTATTTACACCTTTGGGTCTCCCCTCTTCGTCCAGCTCTAAATCATCTTCTTGATTCTAACTTTCCAATTCTTCAAGCTCGTCTTCTCCCTGCTCATCGTCATCACATGATTGGTTATTATCACTCGATGAACTTTAATCATGTGATTCCTAAACATCTTTTTAATCGCTTTGACTATGATCATCCCAACTATCAACCTCCTCAACATCTGCATCCTAAGAATTTTAATTCTCTGGTTTATCTAAATCTTTTTTAGATGGCTAAGAATCTAGACATTCACTTGAATAAATCTCTTCTTCCGTGTCCTCAAAAGGCACAAAGGGTCTTTTAATTATCCCGCTATTTTAAGACATTTTAATTTAATATAATATGTAAATAATTATTTAGAAGTTTAATTAGTGTCAAGGAATTCTGGAAAATTAAAAGAAGAATAATCAATAATTACTTCATATCAAACGGAATTGTACATTTTCATAATAGTTTTATGTTAGGGGCTTATTGTACTTAATATAGAAGCGCAAGAGTATCATATAAACATGGAGAGTGTTTTAAATTTTTTAGAATGCCCTCCCTATCGAGGGGTTCTTTATTACAGTTTTGGCATATCTATGAGAAATTCGCCTCAAAACATGATAGTGTTATTTAAGTTATTTGTTCGCTATCTTTTGAATTCTTACTAGCTTTCTATTTATTTATCGTCGCTGAACTCATTCATGGTAGACTTATTTTAGTTTGTACTATTTTCGGCCAATGATTGCTTTTTAGATCGTGTTGAGAAGAAATTGGTTCCAGTCATTGAAGACCTTGGGGATTGCTGAGTTCTAGGAGATTTCATAACTTCAACGTAGCCGAAATCTGAAGGAGGTCTGTATTATCCAGGACCTGGAGTTTCTTTATGGGATTTTAGCTGCATTCGAGCAGCTGTTCCGAAACGTCTTGTACCCGCATTTTTCCATTATGACAGTACGTAATTTCCATCCAAATAATCCTTCGGTTCATAAGACCCTGGCCCAGGAATAAAGATTTTCCTTCTTATGTTTTCATCCTTGAAACGTTCACCTCGAGGAGATATGTTTGGTGCTTTTGAATTTCTGTAAAAATAATTTATAATTTAAAAACTTACTGGATCGTAGACAGGTGATATATGCCAAACTTATCAAGATTGACTCTTGGCTCATAAGTTCCTGGACCAGGAATTGCTTATTTTACGCTCAATATAACTTGGTCTATCCCATTATTAAAAATTCTATTGAATACTTAACTCTTGTAAGCTTTGCAATAAATTCTTAATTAGTTTAGCAATTCTTGATTAATTTTGGCTTTTAAAGCTTAAAGTCAAAAGAAACGTAATTTTACTTGAAGACACATTTAAATTGTTTGTTTAATTAAGTATTTAATAGTGATATGAAGAAAAAAAATAAATTAAATATCTCATTAATTGCTCTACTTACCTCTATGATAAGGTGTTCTCCCCTGCAAACTAAACTTTCTACCCTCTTTTCCAAACTTTTATAATAATGTGTATTATCCAGGACCTGGGAGATTTTTCTCTGTGCTAATTTTTTATGATGGCATGTAAACCTTATCGTATGCTTCTCGTGACACACCAAAAGAAAATGCATTAGTTTTTGCCATTGTAGATTCTGGATCGAATTCAAAAGCTGATTTTAATCTGTATGAATCAGGAGATGGATTGTCCACTAAAATATAGGAATACACTTCAAATTATTGAAATCATGATTGACTAAAATTTTTAAAGTAACCTTAAAATAGTGATATCAGAATAAATGCAATTTCTTACCACTTCTATCGAACTTCTCTGTAAATCTGTCTCCAAAACCAAAACTAGGTGCACGCCTTCCAAATGCTGGAGGTAAATTATAATTATTATCAGTTTCAGATTTTTTTACAGAAGGAAAGCGAGGACCTTTGCCAAATGAAAATCTTTGCTTTGCTGTCGAGAAATTTGTCACATCGAAATTAGTTACATAACCTCCTTGCTTGTTGCTTAAAGTCACGGACATTTTAAGATTAATTAAATTTAAAGTAGTTTTAGTAGTAGAGTGAATGATTTCAAGAAATATTCTGTAAAATTAATTTGAAATTAAACACATATAATCAGCTAACTAATTAATTAAATTATCACTATTATTAAATTTTAAGTAACAACTATAATTATATTTTTGGATTTCATTTCTCATAATATTTTTACGAATTATATATAAAAGCATTTTTAAATATAATTCTTCTTTATTAATTTCATAAATCTTTTAGAGAATTTAATATTGTTTTTAATACTTATTTAATTTTGACAACGCTTTCTCAGACTTCTCTAGTATTAATTTTAAAAAAAGTTGTGCAATTCAATCTATTAACAAGGTTCTTAAAATAATTAATAATAATTCAAAATGAAAAAGCATACGAAGCCCTTAGTGAAATAACAAACAAAAATTGGGCTTTTAAAATCTGTAATAACCAAGACAATTGCTTCACATTAGTATAAAGAATAAAAAGTTTACAAACCCGTGTAAGATAATGACTCTTTAAGTATAAATTTTAATAGTATAGACAAGGATTGCATAATTAATGACATTTATTGAGAGATTGCAGAGAGAGACTTCGACTCTTTTTAGTAATCAAACATGAAATTTTATTTACTTTTTTATAGAACTCGACTTCAAAATTTAATCTACACAAGTCATGAAAAAGAATCAAGCGAAAAGTTCTTGCTTATGTTTTGGCTTGCTATACATATGGAAAGCCTCGATATAGCTAAATTACTTCTTGAAAAAAGTGACATTCTCATGCGGATAGTTGTCAACATTCTGAAGATTGCCAAAATTAAAAAGATTGAAATAGAGAAATCTGTCGTTTAAAACCTCTCAAGAAGAAATTCAAAGCATATTCAAAGTAGACCCTCAAAAACAATTATTGAAGTTTCACATATCCCCTCACTACCACATTCTCCATTGATTTAAAATAATAAGACAGATGCTAATGGAATCAATAAATTTAATCCAAATGCACCCAGATTGAAAAGTTCTTTTTATAAGAAAAATGGAATAACTCCTGAGTCAGGATTTTTAAATACTAAGAAAAATTAGCCTGGCTTTTTCACAGAATCTATTTCTAATAGAGAACTTAAGGGCATTCAAAAATAGTCAAGCACAAAACTACATACTCCTGGGGGGTAAGCTAATCCAAATACTAAGAAAACTTTGGAATCCAAAATTTTGTCAAGTGATATCGAAATCAAAGGCTCATTTATAGATATTACGTAAATTTATTTAAGCGACTAATTTTATATGTTAGAGGTTAGAAGCACTTCTTGAGGATTAAAAATTTCTTGAAAACCTCAATTGGAAAAACTTTTAACACTCAAGTTTTAAAGATAGCTTTAAATGAGTGCGAAGATAGAATAGCCTCGGTAATATCTGCATATTACGATGTGGTTCTAGATGATGAAATGATATAATGGTCAATCACTAATAAAATGCTTGAATTTCTCTAGTAATATTAACGATTTAATTTTTAATCTCATTATAGCGCTATTTGCACAAATTAACTGCAAATTGTAGATTAAAGCACTATGCAGAGTGATTATCTTTCTTATGGGCTGCTTTTTAGAAAAATGATGAAAGTTTCCAGACTTGAGGCTGAAGAAATTATAAGTTAAATGGTATTGTTCTGGGGAATTGAATCTGGGGGTGATGAAAGTATTCTTTAATCTCTGCTTGAAAATGACCTTGAAGAACTTGCCATGTAAAATGCTTTTATATTTCTAATAAGTTTTAATAGAAAGGCAGCTTATTCATATGTTGATGAGGCTACCATTTAATTATTCAAGTTCTTGATTAAAAGACAGAAGAAATAGTTTCTTGCATATTCAATGAACAAGGAAATATTTTCACAGAAAATACTAAACTCTGAAGAAATTGTAGAGTTCTTAATGAAAAGATTACAGTAAATTATTAGCGAATATTATATAATTTTTAGAAACCGCCTAAATGCTGATTTAGTTTTTTCTGTTCTCATCTATGCTAATTTTGAGTAGTGGTCTTACTAGAATTCAAAGTAGTTTTTATATTTCTAGAATTAACGATTTTTTAGTCTATTATTATAAGAAATAGAAAAGATAACATTCAAAACCCCAAAACCCCTTAGTGAGGTTTATAAGTACTTTGATTTGTAGAGTATAGTTGGGGTCTTATTGGGGTTAGTAGAGAAATTAGGCCAATTCGCAAAATGAGAAATAGAAATTAGCGAAATTTAGGGTCTATTTATGATGAGTAATATTTAGATTTACTGCTTAAGCTTAGGTATGGTACAAGTATTTATATAGACTTAGTCAAACCTGTAATGAATTATGCTGCTATAGCAAAGCTCCTTTGCAAGAGTGCCTCAACAGTTAGGTATCATTGCTTGTTGGCTGTTTAGCATTATACTTCAGGTACTTGAAAGCATCCTGCATGAAAATAAAATTTCTCACAGCACCTTATTGACTACCTCTGTGATTCGAAGACTTTAAAGTATTGGGCACACTTTCCACTAGACTATCGGTCTGTGATGTTTCATCGCAAGTTTCTTGACATGCGTATCTCTCCATAAACTATAGCCAACATTTATAGTAGAAATGGTATTACTTTTAAGACTGTCAACAGAGTGAAGAGAGTGATTGATTTTACTGTGTCATTTTATTGTAATAATTTAAACTATATATATGATTAAATGCAGAGGGCTTTTGACAATAACATTAAGTTCATACACGCTGATGAAGCTGTGTTTACCTTCAACACCTTTATTTATAAGTCTTGGTAAAGAAGTATGATAATATATAAGTTTACGATTAGAAAGTAATGGTTGTAACCCATGCAATTTTAGCAGGTATTAGTTAAGACTCTGGCTTAGAAATTATTTTATTCATCCTCGCTCTATTAATCGAGAGTAGTGCATAGAGTTCCTACATAAGCTGAGAGATAAATACAATGATTAAGAGATCATCCTGTTTGTTGACAAACTCTCAGTTCATAAGACTAAGGAGTCTAAGAAAGCTTATGAAGAGTTAAACATTACTCCTGTATACAATGCTCCTTACAGCCTTTAATTTAATGGAAGTGAATTCTACTGGAGTTAAATAAAGACCCACTACAAGAAAATGCTGCTATATCACCTAATGCATGACTTGCTCATCGATACAGTAGACTTAATTCAGAGTAGCTGCAAGAGAGTAAGCATAGATAAGACAACAGTTTTTGCGAGAGAAGGAAGAATGAATTTTTATAAATAAGTTTTAGATTTAAATGAATGAATAAGTTCACATATTAAATCAACCTAGAAAGGGGTTTGGCTTCTCCTTCTTCTCCTCTTCTTATAGCTTGCTTGGGCCCATATTTCTTCTCTTAGTGCCAGCTCCTGCGTCTATGTTCATTTCATCTGGCTTTTAAAAATCTTTATAAAGTCTCTTGCTCACTTCATGAATAGTCTATGACTTTCTCTCTCTGTGAATCTTTGCATGTTCTTTCATTAGGAATATACCAGTTCCAGGTTTCCCTACAAAGTTATGTGTCAAAGCTTACTAGAGAGGTATGGATGGTTCTTAAGCTCCGCAAGCCAGGTCTCGCTTATTAGTCTGCCTTGCTTTTTTTAGTCTTCAGGAGAAATAGAGTAGCGTTTCTTGTGAGCTTCTTCAGTGATCTCTCTGTGATAGCTCTCTCTTAAAGTGCCAAGAACACCAAAGAAGAAGCTTTTTTCTGGAAGTTTGTTAGATAGTTGTTTCTTGGTAGGAAGGTAAACTTCCAACTCTTCATCTTTCATCGCATCCTCGTAGAGCTTAGTGACTGAAATCTCTGGGTAGTTTGGTATTTCTATCAACTTGATTTCATTGTTTTTGAAGGCTTTCTTCTAATCAGAGAGTATTGCTTTTTAGAATGAGATTTTGGTACCTTCCATTGTTGGAAGGAATAAACCCACTATAGTATATGATTAAGTATAAGTCACATGCTTACCATTCTGAGTGAGGTATCGATAGAGATCTTCCTTACATCTAAATCTTGAGATCATTTCTTAAGCTTTAACCCTCTTCATTGCAGTACTTATAGATTCTATCCTTTTCCTTCTCTTGTTATTGAATTTCAAATTTTAATATATAGAGTTCTTGATCCTACTGCATAAAATCTTAGTATTAAATATGGGCATCTTATAGGAAGTCAACCTAGTAAAGATATGTGGAGAAAGCTGGCAGTAGGTGTAACAAACTTCAGAGAATGAGCTCCATTTTTATCATTAGTTCTATTAAATTAGTACTAAATTTGTTTAAATTTAATTAGTACTGGTACTGATTCGGTTTAATTTTAATTGGTACCAATTTAATAGTACCAAAACTTAATTAGTATCTCCTTTTAAACTAATGAGGTTTTAATGGAAAAGTTCCAAAATGGTTCAAAACCTAATTGGTACCAGTACCAACCTGAATATTATCTAAGTTAATACCAAAATTAAAAATATTAAGAAAAAAATTAGAAAAATTATAGTTATAAACTAAGTATAAATTTGAGCTCTAACACTTCAATATCAACCATTAGTGCCGCAGTGCCAACTCCTATACATAGTTGCTATAACTAGAGAGGTTATAAGAGCTTTATAATACAAATTTAAATTTGAATTTAAACATGCGATGGAAGCTAACTTAAATCGTAAAGCAATCTCTCTTTGCAATGGTTAATCATAGCTAAACTTTTGCACCACTAAAAAGTAAGAAGTTATATATATTGTTAGGGAAGTAGAGTTAAGAGCTCTTGAGTTTGAAGTAGAGGTCTTCAAAATTGAAGTATCTAACTAGAAGGGGAGAACAGAGAAGGACTTTAAAAATAAATTGAATATGTTGAGGAGCTAAAAGAAAAGCAACCAATTGAAAAATAAAAACACTTTGAATGCAATGGTTGTTAAAACTTCTTCTAAACTGAGTAGAGCTTGAAGAGGCATATTAAAGAAATAAATTCTGGTAAAGCGAAGATTTATTTCAAGCATGATAAGTTGATGGCAGGTATAAATGCACGACTTGCATGAAGTCTTACACTCACTCATCTAAGGTTAAAAGACAAATGCAAAAGCATCATTTAAGCGAGTTTTTAATGTAAGATTAATAGACTTAAAAACTTATACCTGCCAAGAGAAAGTCTAAAACTCTTGAATCTTTAAGAAAGTATAAGAAAAGCTCAAGAGGCAGAAACGATATGAGTCGATGAATCAACCTGCAGGCAATACATTTTTAGCATGCTTCAAAAGAGAGAGCTATTTATATTCCTGCATTAAATGCTGTTGAT